>MNCI01017714.1:15634-26545 GCA_015680685.1 Gnetum montanum | reverse complement strand
ATTTTCATTGATTTGGAAAAATCATATGACATAGTGCCTAAAGATATTATTTGATGGATCTTGTAGAGGAAAAACATCCCTAATAAATATAATATAGTGATTCAAGATGTGTATGAAGTAGCTACCATGAAAATTAGAATAGCTTGTGGAAAAACGTATGATTTTCCAATCATAGTGGATCTACATTAAGGATTGGCACTTAGCCTATACTTATTTGCTATTATTATGGATGAATAAATAAAGGAAATACAATATGAAATCCCTTAGTGTATGCTTTTTATAGATGATATTTTGTTGGTGGATGCATCTCAAGAAAATATTGGTGCTAAAATGGAGAAGTGAAGACATGTTTTGGAATCAAAAGGCTTAAAAATTAGCATAAGTAAGACATAATATTTAGAATGAAATTTTAATGACAACATAAATAGTGGTGAAATAGATGTGACTATGTAAGGAAAAAATATCCCTCATTGTAAATAGTTTTGCTACCTAGGATAAATCCTCCAATTAGATGATGAAATTGATAAAGATATTAGAAATAGACATGAAGCAGGATGGTTAAAATGGAGCTAAACTAGTGATATTCTATGTGATAAAAGAATATCAATAAATTAAAAAAAATTATAGGATAGCAATTAGGCTTACCATCTTATATGGTGTTGAATTTTGGGTAGTACAAAAAAAGCATGAACAACAAATCAGTGTGGTAGAAATGTGTATGCTTTGATGGATGTTGAATGTCACTAGAAGAGATAAACTATATAATACAGCCATCGGAGGAAGAATTTAAGTGTCTTCTATTTCAAATAAGATACAAGAATGGTGGCCTAGATGATTTGAACATGTGTAAAGAAGATTAGACAATGAGCCTATAAGCAAAGGTTACTACATCATTATTTAGGAAAGCCATTGAAAGGAAGATCAAAGAAGACATTAAAGATGATTTGAAAAAACTATAAATAAGTAAAGATCTATCTCTTCATAAGGGAAAATTATGATGATGATTATTTTATTCATAAATGAATCAATGTTAATATTGATATTTTCTAACATCCTCCATCAAAAAAGACCTATGCTTATAGTTGCAACTACAATCCTTGAACAAATTTCTAAAAAATTTTAAAACTTGATAATTTAGTAGAATCATTAGCTAACTAATCCTTTGTGTTAATATAAATTAGATTTATAAACACTTTAATGAAAACATGCCAAGTATAGTGTACTATAATCTAAATGTGCTTCATCCTGTCATGAATGAAAAGGTTCTAAGTCAACTTTATTGCACTTTGGTTGTTATAGTACAAAGTTATTAGCTTTTTGATATCCTTCTTGAATAATAAATAACTAGTTAACCACTTTAGTTCAATTACCAAATGAACACCAACCCTATATTTTGATTGTATGGTTAACAAGAAAACTATCTTTTGTTTAGTGTATTGCCATTAAATTATATTTTCTTTATGCTTGATGAGAGATCCTATAGTAAATCATTTAGTAGTGGTACCTCCTCCATAGTCAACATTTATATAACCTTTCAAATAAAATCTTAAAGAATAATCATATGTTAAACCATAATCTTAAGTATCTTTAATATACACTATATTTTACAAAGTTATTATTAGTTGACTTTTAGTTAGCATCTAGTTAAACAACAATAAGAGATTTATTACATAAACAATGTTTCATTTTGTATTATTCAAATAAATTAATTTGTCAAGAAAGCATTAAGACTACATGATCTTTTTAATTAGTTGTAAATCATCCATTTTGGAATAACTTTTTGGATTGAGTGGCATTAGCCATAGTTTACATTTCAATATATGACATTCCCTTAGAAGATCAATTATGTATTTTTTCTAAGAAATTTTTATATGGTTGAAAGATTAATTAATTTCAAATCTCATGAAATAATTAAGTAAGATGACATATGCCATTTCAAAATTTGATTCTAATTGGTCATTAACATTTGGAATCATACCTTATGATCCCTAATGATTATAGTATCATTAACATATTAAAAAGGTATAACAGTACTTGATAAATGTTTAGTTGAATAAATGTATAGAATGGCATTTACATCAACCCTTTTGAATGTCTCTTGATGTAAGTACTTAATGAACCTTATGTACCATTATTAGGAGTCTATTTTAAACCATATAAGAATTATTTAAGTTTGTCAACATAATCCAAATAAGAACTTCCCCAAAGCCTTTAGGTTGGTACATAAATATTTGTCTTTATACCTCCATTCAAAAATGAAAATTTAACATACATCTAAGAGCCATGTGTACCTACCAAAGACAAAATTCCTCTTATGATTGTATTTTGCATGGTTATGATGAAGGTCTCTTTATAATCAATATTCTTATTTTGTGCATAGCCTTTAACCACTAAATACTCCTTATACTTGTCAATAATGGTATCGAACTTCATTTTAATCTTAAATACTCACATGGAAGATAACAAATACTTTATAAGTTTCAAAAACTTCAAAATTTTCCAATTGTTAAAAGGTAGAAAATCAATGCACACCTATGTTATGAGGTGTTAACCTAGTAGTAAGATTGTTAATATGAAAGGTTCAAGTTATGGGCTAGATTCTAGTGGGAAAAATTAAGTTATAAAGTTCTAACATAACTATCTACATACCTATGTTCTATTTATTTTAGGTTTCAATACATCCCTTACAACCTCTCTCTCTATATCTCTCTCTTCCCTCCCCCATGCCCTGCCCCATGGCTAGGATTAGTATTAATGCCTAATATTGTTATTTATAACTAATATTAATGCATATATTTAGAGTCCTAAGATTGTGTAAATATAAAATTACTTAAAATGTCTAGGTTTCTCTTACATGCTTATGTTAATAAGGTCATAACTTAACTATGAGGTGTTATCCTAGTGGTAAGACTCTTAATTTAAAAGCTCTAAGTCATAGGTTTAATTATGATGGGTAACGATAAGTTATAAAGTTCTAATTGGACTATATATCTTGGGTTATTCCTATATTATAATAATTTTTGGGTTTCAATACCCTTATAATAAGGACATGACTTATGTATTGAGCATGACATGATGAAGGAGTATAATGCCTTAATAATTTGATAATTTAATAATATAATGCATTGCTACCTCAATGGTTTAAAGTTGCATCATGACTATATGGATCATTTAGACTAACAAATGCTTACTCATAAAAGAATGATGACTTCTTAAGATGATTAAAATCATGATATGACTTCTTATGATCATGATTGTGACATCCTGTACTTGGATGTTAGGAAAATGTCAAATATATTCTACATTCAACATTACCAATAGCGAACATGATAAAGAAAATGTAGAAGGAAATGATAAGGAATTGTATTAATAAGAAAATGTGGAAAAAAATGAGTGTATTTAGGTCATGTTCTAAGGATTACTTGGGATTATCTTCCTTCAGCATCTATTTCTTAGAGGCAATCTAGAAGTGCCACCATGATTAGGCCTAGAACCAACTAGAAGAGATGGTCACTTATCTTCCTATCCTACTTTATCTACCACTGATTACTCGTCTTTATCAATTTCATAACTTCATGTTGATGTAACCTTTAATTATAAGGTATAAATACCTCAAGAAACATGTCTATTATTACAATGTACCCTTTCATTAAGGGTCTTATTACAATAATTACATACCAAATGATATCATCTTGGTTATAGAATGGTACCATTTGATAATGGGAATGTGAAAAACTACCCTTCCTAGCTATCACTTTTTCTCAAAGAAGTCTACATTAAGAATCTTTTTTCATTCGCTAATGCTTCAATGCTTGAATCTCCTTTTAAAAATAAAATTGAATATTTAACTTTCTTCCACTTATTCTACAAATGAAATGTAAGTAACAAAAATGTAAGAAAAATAAATTTATCATATCAAAAACTTACATAAATTTCTAGGCAATGATGAGAAGTGAATTAAAGGTATACCAATCACAAATAACATGTCCTAACTAAGGTTACATTAGGTGCAACACATATCTTTGGTTACCTAAGTGAATCTAGGTACAATCCTTTTTTCCAACTTGTATGACCTAAAAATATTTTACTATCCAATTTAGAAATATAAATGAAATAAATAAGAAAAATAAAAAAATAAAAGAAATGTTAAGAAAAACCCTTGATTTTTATCTCTTCATGGGGATCATGGAATGTAGTTATAGTTCCACTATAAGGGACATATGGTTGGATGATCATAACGTGTTCAATAAGCATGCAACATCAATTGTTTCTAAATTTAGATATTCAACTTGTCAATGAATGACTTGAAGTAACCTAAGCATACACTAGTTAATGGGATGGTATGATGACCTAATGACTACATCTTCTACAAACTTGAACATATGTCAATATTAGGATTCATGTCAATCAAAGGTGCATGTGTAGGATGATGTCTTATCGATGAGAGTTGTTAAAAGGATATTGTATGTTGGGAAGATATCATATAACTTATTAAAACAAGCCTATGATTTTTCATGATCTCTACTTGATGTGTCTTTATGCTTGTTAGGTTAATTAAATTCTTATTCCACCATCAATTTTCTAGTTGTTTCTTCAAATACTTATTTCATTGGAAACGATTTGAATTCATTCCCTGACTCTTGATGACCTTTCTACACCCCTTAGGACATTGAGTTTATTAGTGTGACTAATGATAAACTAGAGTTTTTTGAAGTAGGTTAAGTTCTATGATTTATCAATAAGTTTTAATTTAGTTAATAGACTAAGTTACCTAACTATATTGTCCAATTTAAATAAAGGAGTCAAATTATTAAACATAATTATTAGACAATTAAAAGGGGGTATTTGATTTAAGTTATTGGCCTAATAAGGTATATTTTAAATTATCATGTAATTATTAAATTCTTATATGATTAATCTAAAATCACCATTATATTTAGAAGGCATGAAAATATTAGAAATAATTATTTCTTTGTTGAAAATAAATATTTGATGCCCAAATCATGATGATTTTAGTTCTTGAAGCTATTAAGGTATAGTTTAAGATAGGGGATTAAAAAATAATTTTTAGGATCTTGTACATTGAATATGAGGAACTATGTTTTGCCTGGCTTTAATATCGAATACCTGATATCAGGGCCCAAGAAGCAATGTCAGATATCTGATATTATGGGATGTGTGCTGGCCTATAAATATAACACTTGGGCACATGGTTTGAGCATAAGTTAGTCAATAGAGTAGCCAAACTCTTGTAGTTCTATTCCATAGTCTTAGAGAATAGTCAATAAGTGCCCACAACATGGATCTAAGTCAATTGTACAATGTCTTATTCGAGTGACAATGTACTTGGAATAGAAATAAGATGAAGATTGATTCTTATTCATTGTAGCACTTTGACATAGATTATATTTAATTTTAATGCAATTTATATTTCATGTATTTAGTTAATATTTACATTTCCATATATATTAATGAATTGGTAGAATGAGCACAGCAAGTTTCAAGCATAAACACGTATTTGCTTAGTAACCCTAGTAGCATTATTGCTTGGTTTGCCTAGTAGCATGGTGCTTGGTATTCCCAATAGTGGATACATGGGTTTAAAACATGTACAGTAAGCTAGAAACAAACACTTATCGCCTGTAGGCTAGTTTAGACTTTACTTTTCATTGTTAATTAGTTTAAATAATTGGTTTCTTCATTATCGTTAGGAGTAGCATAAAGCCGCAACAACATTAATTATCATATGCCTCACTTTGGACTAAATCATATGTGACAAAGCTACCATTAGTCCAAGTGGGAAGACAGTGAACTATGATTAGGATAGAACAATCTAGATGCACAACTAGTCCCATCCACATAATTTGATTGGATTGTGCATGATCGCTTGTGATTTCTATGGTTGGACATAGGGGTACCTTGCCACTCATCATTGGCACTGTTGTTAGGTATGGTGCTAGTTATCTAGATTAGTTATATTATACATGATTGCTATAAAGGTATTAATGATTTATCTTTTAGAAAATTTTAAAATTTGAAGTCACACATAATAAAAACATGTCTTCTTCACATAGGACCAAGACTGCATCACATGATGAAAGCACTCATAGGAGAAATGATAGGATCTATACTAAAGAAAATTGGAGTGAAAAACCTTAAGCAAGGGTTTCCTATGCTCATTTAGACCCTTACTAAAATCAAGGAAATTCACCTAAGGTAGACAATCTTAGAAGAGATGGAGTAAGTCTTAGAACAAGGAGGGCCTCAAGGCCAAGGACCTCAAAACATAGAAAAGATAAATCAAGGGACCATGGGGATAACTATAGAAGCCATGATGATTCTCCAAGTTCCTCAGCTTCCTCTTCCTCTTCAACATCTAGTTTTGATAAAGATGAATGTAGGCATAGAGATAGATCTCCACTATGTAATCAAGATAAAGACAAAAATTGAAACCAAGGGAAAAATAAAAGACACCAAAATGAGCATAGACAAGATCATCATCATTAGATGAATAGAAATATAGATTATCACCATGATGTGTTTGGTATAGATGAACCCTTGTTAGTTACTGATGAGTGGCAAGGTACGTCTACACTCAACCATATTAATATGAGTGTGTTCACATGATCTGGTCAAACTCTATAGATAGACTAGTTGTGGCACCTCACATTGATCATAGTTCGTTGTCTTCCTACCTAAACTAGTAATTGCTTTATCACGTATGGTTTAGTCTAGCGTGAGGGGGATGATGTGATTCCTAACACTAGGCTACTCCTAGAGACAATGAAAAATAATCTTGATTTAAGCTAATAAGAAATAGAAAACAAAATTTAAAATAGCCTAAGTGTGATGTGCATTCATCCTTAATCATCCATATGCATCTTGGACTTTTTGTACCATTTCTGGGATTCCCAAGCACACATTCCTCAAAGCACTACTAGATACACTACTAGGTTAACAAGTAGTTACACTTAAATTTTTGTGATCAAGATGTACTCATTCTGCATTTAATAATAGGAATGGTAAATTACAATAAAATAAATATTAACTAAGAAAATAATAAATAATAATAAATAATTAAATAGTAAAAACTAAGTGAATGCTGCAATGATGGAGTAATCTTGGTCTTTATTGCCGATTGTGTGTGTGTCCAAGTACATCACACCTGAACAAAGGTTCCGTATAATTCCAAAAATCACACTGTGGGCATGCACTAGGGAAAGAACTTAAAATTAACTAAAAATTGACAAAAAGACTCTACCCTAAGACTTACCAACTCACTCCCTTCTTGCGTGTCTGAGTGCTATATTTATAAGCCCACATAGGAATCATGATATCATGTATTCAATATCGTTATCCAGGCTACAATATTATGTACCTAATATCGAGTATCTGATATCAGAGCCTAGGAAATCATGATTTATCATACCCCCACAACTGAATAACAACTCATCCTTGAGTCAAATAATCAAAATGAGAATGAGTTCAATTGGTTACATAGTCGATAGATATGAGATTATTGAATAACTATGAATTACACCATGCAGTATTGTAGAATTAAATAAAAAAAATTGGGACACAAACAAAAAGTACAAAAGATAAAATTTTTGGAACTCATGTGGTTCTTGGCAGTGGTGGCTCTTCCATGGGCCTCTTTCCCTTATCTTTTGCTCCAAGTTTTGGAAATGGATGTCTCTAGAGGAGTGCCTAAAGCTTTTCTTCTTTGATTCATGGATCATGTGCTATCCATGCCAGTTTTGCAATATTTAATGGATTTGGCACCTCCCATGGACATGGAAATTGTGGAAACATTTGATTGGCTTTAACAAACCAAGCTGCAAACAATCTTTGTTCCTCCTAATAGGCTCTGGCTTTGCTTTACATTCTTGGTAATCCGTGAGGCATCGAGCCAAATCTGTTGCAACATCTTTTTGCCCTTGGTAGCTAGTCTTGACCACCTTTAATTCAGAATTTTCTACCACTAATTTTTGCAATGTCTTCTTGTGTTCAGCAAATTTTGCTTCATATTTAGCATATGTGGCTACTACCTACTTCTTCAATTCTATCCTTGAACATCCTACTATCAACATGGCTAAGTTGGCATACCGTAGGTTTGTCAACTCCATGCACTCAGTGAGATCCTATATCTGCAAGTCCTGGCTCTTTAGTTCTACTTGGTGGGCGAAGGCATAAGTATCCAATATGGCCCACCAGTTAGCGTTTTGAGCACTGAGAGTGTTGATATGGGCTTTGGCCATATGGATTTCTTTCTCAATGATTTACTTGTAGATCCCCACCTAATCTCTGAAATGCTCCTTTAGCTTCTCATGTCACTTAGCCTCATTCTACCACATGCTTATTTCAATAGCCATCTTCTGATGGATTGTGTGTACCTCCTCCATTGAGAGGGTTCTATTTTCTCTAGTCAAGTGATTCATGTCCTAGTTGACCCTTATTAATTGTTCTCACATTTGCTAAAAATTCTCCTTGAGAACACTCTTCTATTTTTCTATTATGGTCAAGCGTAGATTTTCAACAGTAAGGTGTTTATTTTCTTCTTATAAGGCCTTGAGTGCTTTGGCATGTGCATATGTATGAGCCTGTGCCTTTGAAGCATCCCAATCAGCCCTCTCTCTTTTTTCCCTACCACCCTTTTATTCTCTTATAATAATTTATATAGTTTCTCCATCTGAAATGACTCTAGCTAGTTTGCTAGGATGAATTGGGATGGATCCCGCTATGCAGCTTGCAGGGCGATAAACTTTTCTTGGAGTCTTTTCAACTCATCCTTTGCTTGTTCGACCCTAACCTTTGCCATGACCAGCTTTCCTTTTGTAAAGATGAGGTCTGATTATGTTGATGTGACCTCTTGAAGGATGTCAAACAAGGATACCATCACTTTTCCTATTTGAACCAATGGATTCAAAACATCCTCATGATCTGCAGGAGTCATCAAGGGACTGGCCAAGGTTTGAGCATCATGTGCTCCTATAAAATTCTCTGGTGGCATAACAAGAACACTGAATGATTCTTTAATGTGGTCTATAACCACTTCTACTACTCCCGCTACATCTTGGTGTTGCATACCCACTATTGTGGCATCTTCATCCATTTCTAATTACACATGAAAAGATGCAGCATTTCCAGAGATCTGTTGTGACCAGTGTAATTTCCGTCCTCCTTTTTGAATAGAAACCTTACCCTGTGCATGATCAATTAATACTATGGGCTATATGGAATCATCAATGATCTTGAAGAGATTTTCCTCATCATAACTTCCTTAACTAATTGATTTAGCGATGGCCTAGAGATGGCTCATCGATGGTCGATAGTCCTATGGCAGTGGTGGTGGTTGGTCTTGCTAGCTTGTGGGCTATGTGCTAGGCCTCACTTCCTATTGTTGACTAGGCCTTATTTCTGGAAGTTGGCTAGGCCTAGTTTTTTGAGGTGTAGTGGGCCCAACTGTCTACTCTTTCTTAGGCTCCAGTGTCTCACCAACATCTTTTCTTAGTATTGGTGGCTTCAGTAATTTGGCAAATAAGGCATTTTGAGCCTTTTTAAGGATGTCATTGGTGTACCCCAGAATTCCAACATGTTGACACAACTTCTTGATTAGGTAGGGAAAAGGCAATGCAAACTTCCTTGTCTTACATTCTTCAAACCACCTTAAAATTTCTATGAGATATAGATGGGGTAGGTTCGCATCAACCTTGCCCATCAAGATGGTACTTCCTCTAGCTGCATAGGTAGAAATCCTGTTTAGTCCTTTTTTTGGAAAAATGTGATAGGTGTCAATTTTAAAATAGATCCTCTCTTTAACTGTGAGCTCTCCATATGTTTTATCCTCCTTTCCGTATGTCCTTTTTAACCATATTTTTCACACATCAGCATTAGAGTGACTGGATAGGCAAGTAACCTTAGGCCTTGTATTTGGAAGGTTCAGAACTTTTGAAATGGCCTTGGTAGAGAAATTGACTAAAATTCCACCAATATCAATGATGGTGCCTTCTTCCTTGTTATGCCAAAATTGGTACATCTCCCCCAAGTACCAATCACCACTCTTTGAGAGAACAGGCCATAGTGGAGACCCTTTAAGTTGATCTCTGACTCACTCAAGGGAAAATTCGGTAAAAGGCCCAAAGTTAACTTCCACGATCATTGTAGCTGACATGGACCTTTCTCAAATTTCTTGAACACATTCCAGAGATAACATGAGATATTTTTCCTATTCAAGTGCCCTACCTTCTCCACCTTCAACATGCCCAGATTTTGCAGTAAGAGGACGTTCTTGATGAATGCTAAATCATTGTGCCTCCTGCTCTAAATTTTTCTTCGATATGTGCTTGGCCTTTGCCTCTCCTTGGCCATTTAGATGCACCCTAAGAGGGTCCTCCTTATTGTCCTTGTTTAGGGGCCATCTGCAATCACATAGAACCAACTATTAGTAAGGCCATTTACAAAATTTGATTTATACCTTACTTATTACCTTTAATAGATTCATTTCTTGCCTAGTGTAATTCAGAGTTAGAAATTTTCATGAAATTTTCTCTAAAAGTTTTGATATTGGCCCCAATTTGATTAGGCGAAAAATTAATTTTCATGGTCTAGGTGAAGAAATAAAATTAATTTTGCATACGTTTTTAGCATTTCTTAAGGTCACTTACCCCTTATGATATCCTTTAGGCAACGATGAATTTCGAGAAAACTACGTGCAACTTCGAGCATACCTGTCTCCCACAAATAAGTTAAACACTTCTAGTTTAAGAAGGTTTGATTGGAACAAGAATCGAAGCATTAATGAGTAAGATATTGATGTTTCAATGATAGGTGCTTAGAGCGTGAAAATTCATGGAAGAAAATTGCAACTCCCCTCACATGAATAGTGGAAAATGACATTGATGCACGTGGGGG
>MNCI01017714.1:0-15607 GCA_015680685.1 Gnetum montanum | reverse complement strand
GTACCTAATATCACATCCCTTCTGAAATAGGGTACTTGAAAAAATTGATAAATTTTTGAATATCCAAGGCCAAAAATGAAGGATTGAAGGTAAATTTGAAAGATCTAGGGTAACGTTGAGTAGACCTAAAGGTACCAAATGTGTAATGAAGTGGAATTTTACAATGAAGTTTATGAATAGGATGAGGAAAAAGGACATATAGTGTTGCACAGGAACATTTGAACTAAAATGATGATAAAGGAAAGGATAACTTTAGTAATGCAGTACTGAGAGGGTATAAGATGATGTGGTGATGTGCAATGAGTGCAAATTACAAAATTTACGCAAGTGAATCCTCCCCAAAGCAAGTTTCTACCTATCATTCCCTTAAGTAACCATACCTTAAAGTGTCTGTAGGCACTAAAAGGGTTAAATGCAATCCGCACCAATGCAACAAAACACCCACATGTTAAATCCCACCATGATGAGGTAAGCTTTCTACAAGTCCAAAAATACTTGGACAGTGGAGTGAAATGAATCATTTTTGGCACAATGAATCCTGAGTGTGGGGCATGATTAATTTATCATTAGCCTTTCACTCCAAAATCAAAATCAAGTCCATGCCTCTAATTAGTGACATTGCATTGTTTTATCCAATGATGGACAACCATAAGAGCACCATGACAACAAGGTGTACAATCACTTGGCATTTTGTCCAAGGGATGAGTGATTTGGAATTTCTTTGCAGCACATTTTTCATGATCTTTTCTTTGTGTTTTTCTTCATTCTTTTCTTTTTCTTTCTTGTCTGGTTGCTTTAGCACTTTGTCTTTTCCAAAAGTTTTCTGGAGAAGCTACTAACCTTCAAGCATGGGTGCATGTCTTTCCAATGGGACCCTCAAGAACAACACTGAGTTTCTTTATTGAGTGTCTTTATTACTCTTAGTCCCATTTTTGTTAGATCTACAAGGAGTTTAGTACAACCAAGTTGCATGATAGCACCTACAGAAGTCACCAAAGAGAATCCACAAGTCCCCTTGATGTCACACCTTGGCCATTCCCCCTTAGTCCATCATTTTTCACTCTCTTCATAATGAGTACAAAGTTACTTTTAAGTTTTAATTATGATAGGAATATCATTGTACCCAAAGTAGAACCTCTTATTAATAGAATGGGTGGGTGGACGTTTTGGGGCTCACTGTTGAAATAATTAGTCCCCTGAGCTTGATACATAGAACAACACCTCAATCGATGAGTTAAATGAGTATTTTATTCATTGATGAGATTACCCACAAAAGGTAAAAACAACAATTTGAAAAGTGAAAAACAAAAAAATAAAAAATAATTTAAAAATCAAAGAAAAGAAAAAATATTTAATAATTATGCTTATTAGAATCAGGGGTATCCCCTATGACTAAACCCTTGAGTATGGCTAGAATTAATAAATAGAAAATTTGGATCCAAGCATGTTGGAAACATTGGGGTTTGATCATATCCAAACCACTAGGTTTCTTTTGATGTGGTGGTAGGAATGTACCCAAACTAGGGTTCACACACTTGATTAAAGTAGGCATAATGGGGTAGATTATAAGATGTGGGCATGTGATAAGGAGATTACCTACTATGGCACTTGTGATCGTAAGATGGTATGCAAGGATCGATATGTCTCCCTATGCAGTTATATTCATTGGGCTACATTATTGTTGAAGTTTTAATTGGTGGCCCGGATAAGGTAAAAGGAGGCATGGAGTTCGAGGAGGAAGATGCATCATAGCATTGGACTTATGCTGAGTTAGAGTACCGTGCTATCTCTTCTTACGATCATGCCTAAAGAAAGGATGCCTTCAACATTGTGAATGACCTCCACTGTTGTTGATAGTAGTAAGACAAGTAATGTTCATGATTTGATGTTGTGGTGCAAAACCTTCTAGCATAACTGTTGGTGATGTAAAAGGAGATGAAGGATGAGAATATTGAGGGTGAGGAGAAGTGTAAGAAACATGAGGTGGTGATCTTGTTGGAGATGACATGGGTTGACAGCACTCGGGAGAATGATAACAACAAGGTGAAGTAGAGGGTGTTAATCCAGTCAGTGAAATAGGATGTTGAACATAATAAAAATTTGGTGTTGGGGTATACAAAGGATGTGGTTTGTTTGGTGGTGGCCTCCCCCACGACTGAGGATTTTGCCACTGTGTTTGGACATGATACTTCTATACAAAATCTGGATATAGCATTCCTCCCCAATGCTCATGTAAATGTGGCAATACTAGGCATTGGCTTCTGGGATGATCGTACAAAAAAACATCACATTGATACTTATGATTGGTGGTTGAGCCCCTATCCTTATTGTCTTCAACCCTTCTTTCCAATTGTCGAGTGGTGTTCAATCCTATTTCTAAGTTTGGCATCCTCTGTTTGTTCTGGTTGTCAAAGTGATCATGCATGGTCCCACCTCTAATAAAAACAAAAGGTAAAAAAAAGAAACAATCTCATAAAAATAAAGTTTAGAAAGAAACAATAATGAACAGATTTTCTTTGATACATGTGGGTAATAATGAAGGTGTTAGTGTAGTGGTAAGACTTTTAATTTAAAATATTTTTGTAAGCAATGTTAAATAATAAAGTAATATTAAACTATATATAAAGATAAATATAGGTTTCAATTATTTCCAATTCCAACACACAAAAACCATCATAGTAAAGGGATCAAACTATTGATGCAAAAATTTTGGATGCACCAACACTAGAAAAAAAAACTCATTTGAGGAGACTATTGCCTAGGGTGCCTCCTATATGGGTTTGGAAACTCAGGAATAGGCTTAGTTGGAAAAGGCTATATGATGTTTTAAAATAGTAAATCAAATTGAAATATCATGAAATTTGAATTAAACAACAATTTTGAATTCCAAGACATAATGAAATTATAGTAACTAGTAAACTTAAATTTTTCCCTAGTCTCTTGCAACTACCACTAGTCCATTGCTGCTGATTGCTGTAAACACATGATACCTCCGTTTATGCTAATTAGTCATGCCTGCCGCTCTGACGCCACTGTGGAGAGAGATGTGCCACTACAATTGGGAGAAGAGGAGACCCTACAATCTATTGGGCATGGTTGCTATCACGTGCAATGTGCAGCTTGAAGTAGGCACTACTATTTTCTCATGCACACTGCCTTAGCCTATGTACCACTATTATTGAGAGAGAAGAGAGAGAGATGTCACTGTTGTCCACCCTGCATGCTACAGATGCATCTTTGATGAGTAGCAACAACTACCATTATCTATTGTGCATGTCTACTGCACATGCATGCCATCACTATGTGTGCTCTATCTTCATTGTTGGCTACTGTTTGACACTATCGTAGACATCTATGTCACCTACCACCACTCGTGTGCCTCATCATTTGCATGTGCCTACTACTACTACTACTACTGGCTACTGTTGACACCCAAACATCACTTGCCACTTGTGTGCTACTATTTAGGAAGAGAGAGAAGGCTCCCTATTACTATGCAAAAGAGAAAAAAACTATTATCTATTGGTTTCCTAGTTTTCCCTGCACCTATCTACCATTATTATGATGGTTACATCCACCACCTAGGCCATTACGTAACTCCTATAATGCCTAGCATAACTGCCACCATATTTCCCACCATCGTTAGTTATGCCACGTTTGCAACCATTATGGCGACTGCCTAGGCTATTATGTAATTCCTGTAATGTCCAAGATTGCCAAATCATCCACCAACGCATGATCGTTGTTGCCCTGCTTCGAAACACCAAAATGGAAGTGTTATAAGCATAAATAATATAATTACAGTCTAAATAGTTTTTGTTTAGTTTTTTTTTCTTTTTTTTTTAAAGAAATGGTTTTTTGTTTTTCAACTAGAGAATCATTATCTATGTAGTAGGACTTGAATCCAAGAACTCAAGCTATAAAGCCTAGTGCCAATCTTTTGAGCTATAGCTTGTGCTTGTCAAGAGAATAATTAGAACATAAAAATTCATTGACATCTTTTTCTACTTCTAGAAAAGCTATCCTAATTTATAGAGTTGACTAAAACATGACATACATAGAAAATATTTTACATGGGTTAAAAAGGTAACTTTAAATCATATCAAGATTTTAAGATGTAAAGATACAACCATGGAACATGAATAATTATTTTAATACATATGGAAACAACATGACTTAAGGTATACAACTTTGGGACACATTTTGTACTATACTTATCACTATTGGAGAATAAATGCCTATTGGTAAAGATAGCAAACTAATAGGACTTTTTAATTTTCATAATATTCGAACTTATTTAAACATGGCCTCATGCCTAGCATGGGCGAGGTTGACATTAACACTTAGCCCCCAAACTTTAATTGCATGCAAGTGCAAGGATAGCAAAATCACAAAGATTTTAAAATGAAAATGCAAAAGAAAAAGAACTGCAAAGATCATAAAACATAAACAAGTTAAACTTGAAAGCAAACTATATTGATCTAAACATGATTAAAATAACCATCTAATCAAAAGAGAACTAGACGTCGGCCATCCTTACCATACCATCTTATTTAATCAAGCTCAAAATATATGCTCTTTATAAATCATAATTTTAACTAGATAGATACATACATATAATTTAAAGTATATAATTAAGATCCCATTCTCAATCTTTTCACAAGGTAAAAGTAAAAGGTATGTGAACTACTTTGAGCATGAGACTTATGCCAAACTTAATGAGGAGGACAAGCTTATCTTAGATCATAGCTAGCCACAACTTTTAGATTTTTCCTTGGGACCTTTTTTTTTTTTACATTTAGAAAGGAAATGGATGAAAAGGGATCATTAGCTTTTTCTTTTCCTTTTTTTTTTTTTTGAATTTTGGGGAAATAGGTTTGAAGGCTAGGGTGAGGATTGCTACTAAACCCCATCACACTCAAGAACTTATCAAATTGCCAATGAACATGATCCTAATTTTATCCTTTTATCTCTTTTTTTTTATTTTGAGGAAACTTTGGTCATGGTGTACTTCATTCTTAAGATGGTAATTCCAACATAAGTCTAGCCAATTAGCTACATTGCCAAAGGACATAGTTCTTTCGAAACTTTGTCCATGGTGCAGTTCAACCCTTGTGTATGTGCTTTTTAATTACTATTTAGATGGCATCATAGCAAGTCTCCTAGGTGGCTAAGGGTTCTCAAGTGAAGATGAACACACTTCACCCTGTTGATCAGAAGGTAGCCATGGAGCATCACACTTGAGGACTAGGGTATATGAAAGGGAAAATGTCATTTTCCAAGGTCACCTAGTGATTATGACTAACCATTCTCCAACATCACTTATCCTACACTCACATGATTATGATGATTACATGATAAGATAACATAAATCCCATCCTCAATAATCCAACATAACTAATAAAACTAAAACCTTGAAATAGACTGGGAAGAACCATAACATTATTGAAATATATAATATAAAGAAGGTTATAATACTAGGATATATCATATAAAGCATTATTTTCCAATGGTGTTATGATGATCCAACACCTAGTAACTCAAATGATCATAATGATTACTAAAATCATATGAAAAGCACAAATCAAACTAAAACCAATATGCTAAGAAAGAAATTATGGAAATGTAAAGAAAATATTAAAATGCAACTATATACAAATGAAATGCATGGTGAAGGTGAAGAAAGCATGCAAATAAGGATCTATCAGGTATCCACATGGGGCACCTAAGTAGAAATGCTTCAAATGAAATGCATTAAAATTTCTAGGTAACTTATATCTTTGCAAGTTAGAAATTTTATGAACATAGAGGCCAATGACATTTGTAACTTGGAATAGGCATGATCACATAGGAGAGAACTTACTTTGAGGATCTGTTTGACTAGATTCTCTATCTCTCTTAAGGACTAGATGTTCTATTTTAAAGACATTAACTACATATCTCTTGTCAAACCACCTTTTAATAATTTGTCGATGATTAAGATAATAAAAATTAATACACAATTGTAATTCTCTTGTTTGTTTTCCATTAGGCACTAAATTTGATGTCCAACTTGAATGTTTCATAAGATGAATAATTTTAGAGTCTAAAAGTTCATCAAGTTCTTCTTTCATCCAAGTTTCAATCTTAGGTCTAACAGGGCTAAGTTTTTGTAAGTCATTGAATACATCTTCTCTAGGGATATGTTCAATGGATATTTCATCAAAGTTTACCACACCTTCTAATGTTTTAATGGTTGGGATTTCATTTATATTTTTTCCTCCCCTAAAGGTGGTAGATCACCTAGAAGAAATTCCTTTCCATCATGTTGATGATAAGGTAAGGTATTGATGAATCGTGATTCATCCAGTTGCGATATTGGACCCACAATATCGAATATGTGATATCAGGTACACGATATTGCACCCAAAAATGATATTGGATCTGTGATATTGTGGTTCCTACATGGGCCTATAAATACACATGTAGGCACATGGGATGGAGGAATTAGTTCTTAGTCCCTTCGCCAAACTCTTGCAATTTTTCCTTCTTAGAGTTAGAATTATTTCTTAGTGCATGCCCACAATGTGATGATTGTAATTGTACGACATCCTTTATTCGAGTGTGATGTACTTGGACACGCACATGACAGAAAATAAAGATCAAGATTACTTCATCACTGCAGCATTCACTTAGTTTAATTATTTAATTGTTATTGTATTTATTGCTTTCATAGTTAATATCTCTTCACCATAAACTCCTTAAACATGGAATGAGTATGACTTAATCACAAACATTTTAGTGTGACTACTTGGTAACCTAGTAGCATACCTAGGATCTGCGCTTGGTAATCCTAGTAGTAGTCATGCATGAGGTCCAAGATGTGTACGGATGATTAGGGAACGGATGCTCATCACATTTAGGCTAGCTTAGATTCTCTCTCCCTATCTCCTACTAGTTTAATTCTCTCTCTCTATCTCCTACAGATATGATACAACAAGTAAAGTGATACATCAACGACCCTTCAACTTCATCTTTAATGTCTCCAAAGGTCTTTAATATTAACATGATATTTTATGAATGTTAAGCTTTTTCTTGAACTAGAATAACATAAATAACTTTTAATTATATCTTAATTTGAAATATTAAGAAATTATAGATGAATTCTTTTACTCTTGAGGAAAATATAATGTTATTTATAAATTTTATTTTATTTTTACTTGATAAAAAAACTTTAATTTAAATTGAAAGTGCATAATAATAACATTTGATATATTTTATATTATTCCAAGAATCTTTAATCTTTTATGTCTTTTTATGGATTAAAAACAATCCATTTTCTACAACATTTTAAGAAATACTCAAAGTTACAAACATTGAATAATGAAAAGTATTTAAACACAATTCAAACATTTCTTTAATTTTAATTCAATTTATCCTTAAAAACCCTCATTGACACAAAGTAGTTGTAGGAAAAACAAGAATAGCTTGTGCTAAACATATTAAAATTTACAAATAAAGAAATCTGTTACTTAAAATTTTTATAAAGCCATGAAACATTCTTATTTTTTAGGTACTTTGAATAATGTAATTTGAAAATTTTAAAGTTTTATCCTTTTTTAAAATGATTAGCCTATTATAATGCAATCTATCAGAAATTTTGCATAGACTCAATTATATAATTAAAGCTTTTAAATACATTTTAATAATTTTTTGTATATTCTATATGTTAAATAATAAGATTAAATTAAAGTTTTAGATAAATTCAATATAACATGTTTCTTAGAATATTTTTCAAAGTGTTATATCTGTTATTGATTGCTAGTATTTATTCTTAATTAAAGGTATTTTATATAATTAATGATAGGATGTTGAAATCTAGGTACCTCCAAATATTTTCATTTTCTTATATATGATGTTCACCATGAATAGTTGATCATGCTTAGTTTATTTTGTATTTTGAACATATAATTACATAACATTCTATTTATAGAGCATTTAACACTTGATGAGACATGATATGTTGGGCAACTTCATTGATGCATTCTTGTCGATGCATCGACACATATTTATGGATGAAAATGCATTGATGCATTAACGGGCAACACATCTTAGATGCATCAATGCAGCCTCATTGACACATCCTTATCAATGCATCCCCATCAATGCATCCTCGTTGACGCATCCCCATTGATGTAACTAAATGCTTTAATGAGCAGGAGTTTCAAATTTTAATGAGCGGGAGTTTCAAATTTTAATGAGCGGGAGTTTCAAATTTTAATGAGCGGGAGTTTCAAATTTTAATGAGCGAGAGTTTCAAATTTTAATAAGCGGGAGTTTTAAATTTTAATGAGCGGGAGTTTCAAATTTTGAAGTTGGGACACTATTTATACATGTCCTGGCATGCTCATTTCCTTGCCTTTGTAGCTTTGGCTACGTGGCCGCATTGCCTAAACACACTGATGAGGGGTGAAAGTCCCCAAAAATGTTTTGTGTCACAACAGATGTTGTGCAATGCTTTGAGGTTTCTATTACTTTCTATCTAACAGTGTTTCTATTTACAGTTTCTGCAGTATTTCTCTCAGCCCCCCATTCTTTTCCTTGACGCATGAGATCCAACTTAAAATTTTTAAGTCCCTTAAAAATTTTAAAACCCTGAAATGTTTTCTCTCTATCTCATTGCCTTGGAATTGCAGAGCCTTGCTTAAAAACATCTTTCACTGTCCTTTGGATTCTAACCATTTTTAGACCTTTCTATTTTTGGCTAGGTTTTAATCCTTGTGTAGGTTCTTCATGGGTTTTGATTGCGTTGTAGGATTATGCGAACCACAACATGTTTCTTCTTGATCCGTGTTTTGACAACCGCCCTGCTAACGTTGGTCCTCTTGGTTGTGGTTTCTTCTAAAGTTGTTTTCTTCAGCTTCTTCACAACCTCTGGTTGTTTCTTCTCCGACGTCGTTGTAGCTCCTCGCTCCATTGCTGTTGAAGATCTAGTTCGTTGCTATTTTTTAGCTGGACTTTTGCATGCATGACATTCTCTGGTGTCGGACCCCTCATGTCCACCATTCAAACATGAGGGTTCCACTAAACCCTAAACACCCTTCGACTCTACCTTCAGATCTGATGTGTTGAATGTTTCATGTTTGCCTTGAAATATTGCTTTGTAATAGTTTTGTCAGTACATTGTTCCACCCCCATCTCTCCTTCGACAAGTGGGGTCCGTTCAAATTTTAATGAGTGGGAGTTTCAAATTTTGAAGTTGGGACACTATTTATACATGTACTGGCATGCTCATTCCCTTGCCTTTGCAGCTTCGACTGCCTGGCCGCATTGCCTAAACACACTAATGAGGGGTGAAAGTCCCCGAAAATGTTTTGTGTCACAACAGATGTTGTGCAATGCTTTGAGCTTTCTATTACTTTCTTTCTAACAATGTTTCTGCCATTCTTTTCCTTGATGCACAAGATCTAACTTAAAATTTTTAAGTCCCTTAAAAATTTGAATACCCCAAAAATGTTTTGTGTCACAATACATGTTGTGCAATGCTTTGAGCTTTCTATTACTTTCTGTCTAATAGTGTTTCTATTTACAGTTTCTGCAGTATTTCTCTCAGCCCCCCATTCTTTTCCTTGACGCACGAGATCCAACTTAAAATTTTTAAGTCCCTTGAAAATTTTAAAACCCTCTAGGTTGTGGTTTCCTCTAAAGCTATTTTCTTCAGCTTCATCACAACCTTTGGTTGTTTCTTCTCTGGCGGCGTTGCAGATCGTTTCTCTGTTGCTGTTAAAGATCTTTGTTCATTGTTGTTTTCAGCCGAACATCTACGTACATGACATTCTCTGGTGTTGGACCCCTCATGTCCACCATTCAAACATGAGGGTTCCCCTATACCCTAAACACCCTTCGACTCTGCCATCTAGATCCGATTTGTTGAATGTTTCATGTTCACCTTTGAAATATTGTTTGTAATAGTTTTGTCAGTACATTGTCCCACCCCCATCTCGCCTTTGATAAGTGGGGTCTGCTCAAATTTTAATGAGCGGGAGTTTCAAATTTTTGAAGTTGGGACACTATTTATACATGTATTGGCATGCTCATTCCCTTGCCTTTGTAGCTTCGGCTGGCCACATTGCCTAAACACACTGATGAGGGGTGAAAGTCCCTGAAAACGTTTTGTGTCATAACAGATGTTGTGAAATGCTTTGAGCTTTCTATTACTTTCTATTTAATAGTGTTTCTATTTTATATTTTCTGCAGTATTTCTCTTAGCCTCCCCATTCTTATCCTTGACACACGAGATCAAATTTCTAGAATTTCATAGTTTGTTATCTTTCCACCTGGACTATTATTTGCTTTATCATATATAGGTTTGTCCAGAGTGAGGTGTATGATGTAATTCCTAATCACTATGCTACTCCTAAAGATAATGAGAAATAATCTTGATTAAGCTAATAAGCAATATGAAATAAGATCTAAGCTATCCTAAGTGCGATGAGCATCCATCCTTAATCATCTGTACACATCTTGGACTTCATGTACTACTTCTGGAATTACCAAGCGCACATCACTTGAAGCACTACTTGATATGCTATTGGGTTACCATGTAGTTACACTTAAATGCTCGTGATTAAGATGTACTCATTTTGCATTAACAATAAGAATAGGAAATGATGATAACAAAAATATTAACTAAACAATTAAAAGCTAAGTGAATGTTGCAATGATGGAGTAATCTTGATCTTTATTGCTGATTGTGTGCGTGTCCAAGTACATTACACTTGAACAAAGGTTCTATATAATTACAAGCATCACACTGTAGGCATGCACTTGGGAAAAGAATTGAAAAGTAATAAAAAGGCTCTCGACTCCTAATACTTGACTAGTGACTTACCAATGACTCCTTTCCATGCACTTGAGTGCTATATTTATAGGCTAACATAGGAATCACAATATCGTGTATACAATATCATACCAAGGCTGCAATATCGTGTACCTAATATCGGGGCCTAGCAAACCACAATTCATCATACCCCAACAACTAAATAAAAAATTGTCCTCAAGTCAAACAAAATGAGAAACAAGTTCATTTGATTACATAGTGAATAGGTATGGGATTATGCACTAACTATGGATTATTTCATGTCGTAGTATGAGAGTAGACAAAACAAAATTGGGACACCAACACAAATTACAAAATACAAAATTGTTTGGAACTCATGTGGTTCCTAGTGGCGGTGGCTCCTCCATGGGCTTCTTCCCCTAATCTTGTTCTCCAGGCTTTGGAAATGGATACTTTTGAAGGAGTGTCTGAAGCTTTTCTTCGTCTGTTTAGGGATCATGTATCATCCATGCCAATGTTCCAATATTTGATAGAGTTGGCATCTTCTATGGACATGGTAGTTGCGGGAACATCTAATTAGGTTTGATGTACCATGCCACAAACAACCATCTAATTAGGTTTGATGTACCATGCCGCAAACAACCAAGTCCATATCTCTAATCAATGACATCACATTATTTCATCTCAATGATAGACAACCATAGGAGCATCATGATAGCAAGTCATACAATCACTTGACATTTTGCGCAAGAGAGAAGTGATTTGAATTTGTTTGCAACATGTTTTTCTTAATCTTTCCTTTACCATTTTTCTTATTTCTTTTCTTTTTCTTCTTCTAGCGGCTTTGGCACTTTGAGTTTTCCAAAAGTGATCCAGAGAAGTTGCCAACCTTCAGGCATGGATGCATGTCTTTCCAATGGAACCCCCTCAAAATAGCATTGAGTTCCTTTATTGAGTACCTTTATCACAACTCTCACTTCCATTTTTCATTAGATCTACAAGGATCTTTGTACAACAAAGCTGCATGATAGCACATACAGATGTCACCCAAGAGAATCCACAAGTCCCCTTCATGTCACACCCTAGCCATTCCCTCTTAGTTTGACACTTTTCACTCTAGGCATAATGAGTACAAAGTTACTTTATGTTTTAATGATAACAACAATACCATTGTACCCAGACTAGAACCTCTTATTAATAGAATAGATCGGTGGATGTTGTGGCTCATTTTCCAAATAATTAGTCCCTTGGGACTCAATAGCATAGAAAAAAACCTCAACCAACTGGTCGTATGAGTATTTTATTCACAGATGAGATCATCCTCAAAAAGATAAAACAACAAATTGAAAGATGAAAGATTAGAAAACGAAAAGTCGAAAAAAAATTATAAAAACAAAGAAAAAGAAAAAAATTTACTAATTTTGCTTGTTATAATGGGGGGTATCCCCCATGACTAAACCTTGGATCATGGTGAGAATTAATAAATGGAAAGTTTGAATCTATGCATGTTGGGAACATTGGGGTCTGGTCATATCCAAACCAGTGGGTGTATTTTGGTGTGGTGGTAGGAATGTACCCAAATTGAGGTTCACACACTTGATTAAAGTAGGCATAGTGGGGTAGATTATAAGATGTGGTCATGTGATAAGGAGCTGACCCACTATGGCAACCGTGACCATAAGACAATATGCAAGGATCGATATGCCTCTTCATGTTGTCATATTCATTGGGCTGCATGGTTGTTGGAGTATTTTTTGATGATCTAAATAAGGTAAAAGGAGGCATGGAGTTTGAAGAGGAAGGTGCATCATAGTGCTAGGCTTGTGCTGAGTTAGAGGATGTAGTGGTTTTAGAACCATGTTGTCTCTTTCTACGACCATGCTTAAAGAAAGGATGCTTCTGACATTGTGGAGGATTCCCATGACTATTGATAGTAGTAGCACAAGTAATGTTCATGGGTTAGTGCTATGGTGTAAAACCTTCTGGTACAATTGGTGACGATGTAGAAGGAGGTGAAGGATGAGAATATTGAGAGTAAGGAGAAGTGTAAGAAGCATGAGGTGGTGATCTCGTGGGAGAGGACATGGGTTGATGATACTCAAGAGAATGATAATGATGAGGAGAAGTAGAGGATGTAGATCTAGTCAGAAAAATAAGGTGCTAAACATAATAAGTACTTGGCTTCAGGTGATATGAAGGGTATGGTCTGTTTGACTGTGACCTTTCCCACGATTGCAGATTTTGCCATAGCAGTTGGACATGGTACTTTTGTACAAATTCTGGATGTAGCATTCCTCCCCAATGCTCATGTAAATGTGAAAATATCGGGCATTGGCCTTTGGGATGATCGTATAGAAAAACATCGCATTGATACTTATGATTTGTAGTTGGGTTCCTATCCTTATTTTCTTCAACCCTTCTTTTCGATTGTCGAATGGTGTTCTATCTTGTTTCTAAGTTTGGTATCCTCTATTTGTTCTGGTTCTCATAGTGATCTTGTGTGGTTCTACCTCTAATAATTTTTTCATATTCTATACATTTTTCATGTACCCACTATCATCTTATTAATCTTTACCTCAATTTCATCTAGTTATTTTAGTATTCGAAAAGATGGGGATGGTTCCACCTCCTCAAGGTGAGTTGATTTCTCCTCTTTATGATTATGGACCTTCATTACTCTAAGAGTTTGGTCCTATTGAAATCTTTCAACATTCTCCCATTTTGCTATCTCTCCTTCTTATTTTGCTACTTTCTTAATAAGCTCTTTGAATTGGTGGGTTCATAGTTCATATAGTTGACCTGGGGCATACATCCCTAGGATCTCCCTTGTTTCATTACAGAGTCCATCCATGATGTTATACATTAGCCTTTCCTTAGAGAACACATGGCTTGGGTAGTTATTTAACAATGAATAATATCTTTCTATGGCCATGTCCAAGGATTCATGTTACCCTTGTTTCCACTTTTGGATTTTTCTCCTCAAGGCTGACACTCTTGCATAGATTTGATATCTTTCATTGAAGAGGTCCATCATTGTGGACCAACAATGAATTGATTTTGGCTTTAAAGACTTGTACCATACTTTTTCTTGGCCAACGAGTGTCATAGGAAAGAGCTCAAGTTTTTTCCGCCCATTATTAATATTGTTCCATGCAAAGACATCATAGAAGGCTTGTAAATTATGTTGCAGATCTAAATCATAGCCTCCTGAGAATTTGAGAAAGTTGTTTAAATCAAGCCTAGGTAGATGGCTTTCCTTGAAATGCCTATGGGGTATTTGAACAGACTCTATTATATGCATTAGGCTTTTAGTGGCTAGTAGGGGTTCATTGTCACTAAATAAGTCATGAATTCGGGAGTTGGAATGATGTTGTCTATGTTGATGTTGGTGTTCTTGATTTTGCATATGGGTTCTATTTTTGTTTCTATGTTGACCCCTTAAGGAATAGTCATCTTTGTCATGACCTAACATTGAAAGAGTAGAGGAAGAGAGAGAACTAAAAGACTCATCATGACTTTTGTAAGTCTTCCAATCATCCCCTGATGTATTCTTACTAACCATTAAGAAGGACCTAGGCCTTACTAGCCTCATAATTCTAGGAGATGTCCCACCCTTACTAGAGGTGTTTGACTTGGATGACAAGAGTCCTTGAGTATCGTTGGAGTATCTATGAACATATGTAAGTCTTGCATAAGATTGAGTACTCCAAACTTCTTCTTCATCATAAATTACATTGGTTTTGCAATGAATTACTTTGCTAGATCTTGTGTTATCGTTATCCTATGATAGAGACATTGTTGTAAATTGTATGTAACTCAATTGAATTTAATTTCTTTGTCTAAAAGATATATCGTTAATACCCTGTTACAATGATCTAGATAACTAGCATCATCCCTGACAATGATGCCAATGATGAGCGGAAAGGTACCCCTATGCTCAACCATATGAATATGAGCGTGTACACATGATCTGATCGAACTCTGTGGACAAGCTAGTTGTGGCACTTAGATAGTTATATATTGATCATAGTTCACTATCTTCCCACTTGAACTAGTATTTGCTTTGTCATGTATGATTTAGTCTAGAGTTAGGTGTATGATGTGATTCCTAATCACTATGCAACTTCTAAGGACAATGAGAAATAATCTTGATCAAGCTAATAAGCAACATGAAATAAGATCTAAGCTAGCCTAAGTGCGATGAGCATCCATCCTTAATCATCTGTATGCATCTTGGACTTCATGTACTACTTCTAGAATTACCAAGCACACATCACTTGAAGCACTACTTGATACGCTACTAGGTTACCATGTAGTTACACTTACATGCTTGTGATTAAGACATACTCATTCTGCATTAACAGCAAGAATAGGAAATGAAGATAATATAAATATTAACTAAGAAAACAATAATAAATGATTAATAATTAAAAAATTAAAAGCTAAGTGAATGCTGCAATTATGGAGTAATCTCAATATTTATTGCTAATTGTGTGTGTGTGTGTCCAATTACGTCACACTCGAACAAAGGTTCTGTACAATTACAAACATCACATTGTGGGTGTGCACTTGGGAAAAGAACTAAAAAGCAACCAAAAGACTTTCAACTCCTAATTCCTAACTAGTGACTTACCAATGACTCCTTCTCATGTGCTCAAGTGCTATATTTATAGGCTAACATAGGAATCACGATATCGTGTATACAATATCGTACCTAGGCTATGATATTGCGTACCTGATATTGAGTCCTGGAAAACCACGATTCATCAATATGGTTGAGTGTAGGGG
>MNCI01017711.1:0-10746 GCA_015680685.1 Gnetum montanum | reverse complement strand
AATGAATCTTAATATTGATGATTCAATCCTTGATGAAGATGATTACCATGCAAATGATATTAATGACATAGAACAAAATGAAGCAGGTTTTACAAATTTACTCTTTAGAGTAGAGCAAGGAGAAAACATAGGCTAAAATTAGAATTTGAACAATGTGACAATTTCTAAGCTTTGGCAAAAACCTCTTTTGTGATTTGAAAAGAAATAATTTTGTAACATTATCATATCTATATATATATATGATAATGCTAGAATATTTTATAACACACATGAGACACAATACTTAATGTTTCATTGCAATCTTTTATGCAATTTTTAAGCATTAAC
Organism: Gnetum montanum; assembly: GCA_015680685.1. NCBI lineage: Eukaryota > Viridiplantae > Streptophyta > Gnetopsida > Gnetales > Gnetaceae > Gnetum > Gnetum montanum. Next base: position 10,419 of record MNCI01017711.1, on the reverse strand, counting down.
AATATTTTGAATTTACATTGTACTTGTTCTATATTCTACAATTTTTTTTATGATATATGAGATTTAAATTTTTAAAAAAACTTAATATATTTAAATTTTCTCTATCACGTCCGCGACTACACCATCCCCACTTTTTTTTAAGGCACACGTACCCAACACGTTCTGAATCACGAATCCTCGATTCCTCGCTTCCACGAATTAGATTCTTTTGATGCATAGTAAAATCATCTATGTGAAAAACACTTTCCAAATTTCAATCCACCATTATTCCTCCAAATTAGATCCCATAATCTTACAGCTTAAATAGGATTATTGACACCACGTATCTCATACTTGAAACTTGAACATTGCAATATCCAAAGTCCTCAACGATTACATTGTATAAAGTAGTTTAATTATTTAATTTATATTATTTGATTCTGTATTTTCAAAGATTCTAATTGCTACCATTGAATTTATTTATTATTTTATGTATTTATCTATTGATGTGAAAATATGGATCACATGGTAATACCCTGGCAAAACTTCTTTTAAGAAACTATTGCCTAGAGTGCCTCTCAAATGGATGCCAAACCTGGAGTGCCTCTCAAATGGATATGAAACATGGAATAGTCTCATCTGGTAAGTACAATGTAATGTTTTAATGATGCTAATAATTGAGAACGACTTTTCAACTAGTCATGGAGATATGACAAATGTCAAGGCTCTACAATAACATAGATGTAATATCATACCTCAACATATGTTGATGTAGATACAATGTAATAGGTCATGGTCATGCCTACAAATACAAGCCCACCATCATGTCAAAAGTGAATATTTTCCCAACCCTTAGCAAAACTCTTATAGTTTGTTTTCTTAAAGTTAGAGTTAGTTGTGAATGCCCAGAGTATGGTGAATTATAGTTGTATGACATCTTCATTTAAGTGGATTGTTCCTGGACACAATTCATAAACAACAATAAAGATCAACATTATTTTTCATAATGAAATAAATAATTTGTTGGTTATTCCATGTAGGCTTGTTAGTTTTTGAATGGTTGCATTGCCTACTTGTCTTTAGTCTATGCCCTTATATATAACGTTTCACTAACAGTTGCCTTTCTATTCACCTTCTTATACTTCAAGCTATGAGATTTATGTCTAATAGTTGAATGTTCATTTAAATGGTTATCACTATAAAAATTATGTTATATCAATCTTGTGTTAAATAAAGTATAGCTATGGTTTTGGTATTATCCTCTATTTATGGTTATGCTTATTCCTATACTCTTCTCTTTTCTTTTTTTAGTTTCTTGAATGTGGTGGTTATTTTTAATATTTTGTAAAGTATGGAATGACTTAGATAGAAAAACATACATGAATACTGGAATGTCATTATAGTGATTACTATTTCAATTTCTCCTTACTATTTTTTATCCTTTGCAACGCTAGTATCCCCATTTTTCACCTTTGTTACATCTGTTCCTTTTTCATATTGTGTATATCTTTTTCATCTAGCATTGTTCTTTGAAAACCTAAATTGATAGTTTAGATGTTTTCGTATGTTTATATTCATGTTTTTCCCTTTGACATTTTGAATTAATTTATTACTATGCATCCTTTAAAATGATAAAATAGAATTTCTTAATACATGCATATTCTCAAGTCTTAATGTTGTTGGATGAAGTACAACTTAGCATTTTGAACCCTTAATATTAAACTTTATGATTTTATTTTATGATATTTTTAAAAAAATTATTTTAAAAATTTATTATTATATGTGATGTTTATTTTAAATTATTTTTAAAGTATGAAATGAAAAATGTATACACACATGGATAATAGAACATTGGTGCATGGATTACTATTTCAATGTCTACTTAGCATTCTGTTTTTTCTTTTTGACTTATGGAATTACTAAAGAAAAAACTTAGAATGAATAAATTTTTAGAAATAATTTATTAACCATTTAAGAATGATAGGAGAATTCATTATTATAACATGCATGACTTTTAAGAGTTTATCCTAGAAATGCCCACATTTAAGCATATATGGGTAGAATGGATTTGCCAACATACTGAAATTAGAAGTTTGTTGAAAAACAAAAGATAAGATCAATTTTAGATATAGACTTAGGATATCTTGATAATTAAAATTACCATAATTATTTGTATAAATTCATAAAAAATAAATAAAAAATTTAGGTTGGTTTCATGGTTAATCATTTACCTTTATGACATGACCTCATTGATTTTCTTTGCTACCATTTTCTCTATGTTGTCTATCATTCCAATTTTCTTGCTTTCATGGTGTTTGCCTTACACCAACACCTTTTATAGTATTTTATTTACTAAAGACAATGACTTGACAAAATTTGACATACCTTATTAAGGAGGGAATTATGAAAAGACTTATTGAGGTAACAAACCCTATTTGTTATAAATAGTGTTGCCCCATACTTTTTGTGGTAGGGATGGCATGGTAAACACTTGTGCATAATAGTCTTCATGCAAGAATAGATTTATATGAAAGAAAACTATTTATGGATTTATTCTTCTTATAGAGATTAAATCTTATTTATGCTAATTTTTTTTTTTTTTGCAATAACAAACCTTTATTGCAACATTTTGTTGGTTAAAATTACTTCTAGTTGGAAAAATTCTCATACCATTACAAATGAAGTGTTTCACTTTTGTAGATTCATAGGAAAATAGAATTACTATTATAAGAAAAATAATATGTGTATACTTTTTTTATAATACATTTTTCATGGTAAAAGGTTAGTAATAGTAAAGGAATACATAGTATTTTTTGTTAATATTGCACCACCATAGAGGGTTAAAATTTGATATGTAAATTCTCACTTTACATAGGTACATCCAACTCTATTGGACATATCTTTTCCTTTTACCAATTTTGCAAATTTGAATCTAATTATTTATTTTGATTTTTGTGATTCAATTTTTAAACCTATTTATAATTTTTCAATCCTATTTTTCAATGAATGATTTATGGTAAGATGATGTGCACCTTCTATTTTAAATGTAGGTAAATGGCTATGTGATCTACTATCTCAAAAATTTAGGCATTTTGGATGTAATGTTTAACAAATTTTAAACCTTTAAAACCTAGGAGAAACTTTAAATTATTTCATATTTCCCGTATATAAATTTATGAAATTTTATTATGTTCTTAGACTCTTGATTTGGGAGGGGGTGTTAGAACCAAAAATAAGTGAACATACGTACACCCAAGATTTATAGAAGTTTATAACTTAGTGCTACCAAGTAGAATCAAACCTGTAACCTATGGTGACTAGGCCTAGAAAAATTGTAACCTGTAACCTATAACCTCATTGTTAGACTCTTGATTTAGACCTTAAGCACAACCACTTTAAAGAGGTTAGAATTTTACTTGTCTAAGCTTAGACCTAGTTAGGATATTAGAAATTTAAATTTTTAGGTTTTTAAATATGTTACTTTCCATGTTATATAAAAAATATGTTCATGAGTATAAGCAAATTGAAGTGGTATGTATGTATAAGTATGCATTAGTAGTTAAATGATAAGTATGTAGTTTTGCATATGATTAATTGGAATGATAGTTTAAGCACTTGATATTGAACACCATAGTTTATTTTAGTAGTTTGCTTAAATATGGATTAGAGCTTGGTTATAAGTGTTTTTATTTTTTCTTTATGTTTAGCCAATTTTGATCCAAACATTTAGCTTAACAGAACTCTTCCAATGCTAGTCCCAAGCTTGTATACAAAAGAAGGTGGGTTAGCTAGTTGTAAAACCTTGTCAAATCTCAGGGATGAGTTCTTTTCCAAATTTTGCAAATAGTAAGGTATTCTCTAGATGTGATGCATAATAGTCACATACCTTGGTTGCTGTGGAAAATGGGCAAGGACTTGCTTGGACATCCTGCAAAATTCATGTGCCACTTTGTTACCAAAACATTATGAAAAATAGATAAGGGTTACCACATCAAGGATAGGTGTGGGTGAAAGAATAAGTACATTGATAAATATCACTATCCGTACCTCACCTCTTCAAAGGAATGAAAGCTATATCTCACCTCTTTAAAGGAGTAAGAGACTAGCTGGTGTTGCTGTTGTGTTTGGTCATTGTGTCATTGTGTTTTTTGGTCTAAGAGTTTAGCCTTAATCATCATGTAACCAAGGAAATAGGCTTCATAGCACAATAATTAAAAATGAAGTTTCATCCTACCAATACTTCCTATTTGATTCTACTTTTCTTAAGAATTGCTCTTTTTCATTCCAAAACCCTTGGCATCTTTTTAAAAATTGAAATTGTAATGGATTTGATTTTATTAAAGTGCATGCTCATGCTAAATAATAGTAAAATAATACCTAATACAAGATGTTGAATTTAAAAAGGTACTAAGTTTTATTTAAATATATTTATTTTAAAATTTTTATAGAGATTTATTTTTAAGTAATTATGGATAAAATTGGTCTCTACTCATGTAACAAGAAAATTCAAATAAGGTGTACAAGTACTATAAAATATTTAAGAAAAATATAGAAGAATTTTAGGAGATTATTGGGAGTGTTAAAGTCCAATAAATTCATAATATCAAGAAAAAAGCCCAAATTTGGAACAAAATATTGAGGCTATTGGAATAAGAATCAACTGACTATATGAATTCCTAAGACCCCAATACTTTGTAGAATTTACCTTAAATCTATAAATTATTTTTCAAAGTATTTTTTATGTTCAACTTAAGCTTACAATCTTTTATTTATAAAATACTTTTCAAAAAACAAAACAAACAACTAGACCACCTCTCATTGGCTTTGTAAAGATTCTAAGGAAAACAATTCCTATATAGATAGTCACAACCCTTTATTCTATCCTAAAGAGACTTAAAATCCATAAGACATAGACCTTTTAATACATAAGTTGAAACTCCTTATAGAAGGATAATAAAACAATATCATTATAATATTATAGAAGTAAGTTGAATTAGCTATAATTATCATCTTTATAAAAGGGATCATAAAAGGGAAAGATATGTGCTTTGAAACAAAAAGAAATTATAGATGGTAAATATTTTTCTTTTGGTGAGATATGTGCTTTTGTTACTGTTAGTAAAGGAACTTCTCATTTTAACTATATTTAAGCCCTTTGTAATTTGTTCTTATCTACAAAAATAATAAGAAAATCAATTAATAGAATTTTTTTCTTAATCAATTAATGTCTTTTCTTGTCTTGGCTATGGTTTTAAAGAAGGTATTTCTCCAACTATTATACAATGTAGATTATTTGAATACCTAAATCTTATTATAGTTTTAACAAAAAAATGGGTTTTGCATTAATTTTCATGAGCTTAATAAGTGAACATGAGAAGAATATTTCTCCTTTTCTTACTTGGATTTAATTTTAGACAAAATTCATGGATACAAATTCTATTGTTTTCTTAATACTTTTAGTGGTTAGAATCAAATTTGCATTGGCCATTCAAATCAACATAAAAGTAATTTGAATATGAAAACTTCACATGTTCAATGATTATTGAAACAATTAGGAAATAGAAAATGATGGGAAAATGGGTATAATAGACAATGACAAGGAACATATATTTAAAGAAATATCCAATTCTTTTTTAGAATTTATGCATATTTTCATACCTAAATTAAAAATGCATATAGAATAGGTATAAAAAGAAATATAAATTAATACTATAATTAATTTAAGATAATATTTGCAACATTGTAAAAATGGAAAGTTCTTTTTAAAATTTCTTAATTTTATCAAGGTGTTTGGTGAGGAGCTTGCAATGTTAAGGGACATTTTAGCATATATTTGTTCTTTTGTTAATAAATAAAAAGGGTCATCACCCTCCTAGACCCTAACTTACATTAGCAAAAAAATATCATAAAAATTTACATTGTTTAGGATGAACCTATAAGTTTCAAGAATGAAACTTTTGTTATGGAATATTGTTAGGAATTGATTCTTATTTAAACTGTAGAAGCTTGGAAACATTGAAATTCATAACAAACAACATTGAAGAATATTTTCCTTGTGTATCTCAAAATTAAGCTTGTTTCTTTACTAGGCCTCACTTTTCAATATATTTCATTACTATCATTTACATAAAATGTGAAGAATAACTCCTTTTTAAAAAGCTTGGGTACATCCCACTTTGCTACATGGTTGACATTGCTTTACTACTTTAATAAAGGTTTTAAAAGTTAATTATTTGAAAGATAAAATTAGATTTATTTTAAAAACCACCACGAAAAATGACTTGAACTTTATTTTATTTTATTGTAATATCATTGTTCAAAAAAAAATATAATTAACCCTTGTTTTATAACTAAATAATGAAAAAACACTATATTACACAACTTAAAGAACTGAGTACACAATGTAAATCATAAAATTAAAGCATAAATTTATGTGTTTGAGTTAATCATGTGTTTCAAATATTTAAAAAGAAATTACTTAAAAGATAATAAAAAATTAATTTGTCTTTAAAAACACTAGATTTTTATAATTTTATTATAATATTGTTATTGAAACAAATATAATATTTCAGTTCCTCAACAAATTTAGTGACCAAGGAATCATATCCAAAGTAGTAATAATGTAAAAGTAACATTATTTCATTTTCAAATGAACATTGAGGTCAACAAGTTCATCAAGAAAAGAAATAAAATTAATGGTATGTTTAACCCTTTTTGTAAAACTAAAAAAACCATATTATATAAGTGTAACTAAAAAAGATTAGATTATACAACTCAGAAAAGCACCATATACAATGTGATGCATAAAATCAAAGCTTTTGAGCTAGTATTGTATTTAAATCCTTTTTAACAATATTAATAACTAGAAACTAAGGTTTAAATATATCATTTCATAGGGACCTATTTACCAAAAAGAGATAATTGGATATTGACATATTAATTAGCGAGCCACTTTACAAAGAAATATGCAATGAATGACAATAGATGGTGATGAGTGACGAGGTACCCCTACACTCAACCATATAAATATGAGCGTTCATGCATGATCTAGTCAAACTCCATGGACAAGCTAGTTGTGGTATTTAGATAGTTACACACTGATCACAATTCGTTGTCTTCCCACCTAGACTAGTATTTGCTTTGTCACATATGGTTTAGTCTAGAATGAGGCATATGATGTGATCCTAAACTAGTGCTACTCTCAGATACAATGGAACATAATCTTGACTAAACTAATGAGTAATAGGAAATGAATTATAAGATAACCTAAGTGCAATGAGAATTTTTTCCTTAATCATCCATATACATCTTGGACCTCATGCATGACTACTACTAGGATTACCAAGCGTAAATCCGAGGTATGCTACTGGGTTACCAAGTAGTCACACTTAAATGCTCATGATTAAGTCATACTCATTCTATATTTAACAACAAAAAAAGTATATGATGATAAAGAAATATTAACTAAAATAAATAAATAACAATAATAATTAAACAATTAAAACTAACTAAATGCTCCAATGATGAAGTAACCTCGATCTTTATTTCTGGTCATGTATGCATCCAAGTATCTCACACTCAAATAAAGGTGCTATACAATTACAAGCATCACACTGTGGGCATGAACTGGAAAAATATTCTAACTCCTATGGAAACAAAATGCAAGGGCTTCGCTACAACTACTAGAAAGGTACCTAAGTGCGGTTGGAGACCACTTATTTATAGGTTGGATTAGGCTACACAAAAATGGGGCCTCCATTACTGTAATTTATGCAATTTGCGTTCTCCAGATGTTCTATCGGAAAAGATTCCATGCATGGCAGGTTCATCATCCATGTAGGTGAAAAAAAGAAATGGAAAGTTGCAGACGGCTGTAGAGCCGTTATGGACATGGCCCGGTGCAGCCCATGGGAATGGTGTCAGTGGAAGAGTATTCCTTAAAACATCCCTTTGCTGCGGTGGAATTTTGGCCCAGATTTTACTATCCGCCATGGGAAAGAAAATTTTGCCATGTTTACTGTCCTAAAGTTTACTTTGCAAAATAGCCTAGATTCAATCCCAAAAGTCCCATAGGTAGCTTTGGTGATCTATCATTTTTATCGTTTAGTCACTAAGTTTAATTTTAAAATTATTAGCATCATTAAAACATTACATTGTCCAAATGAGACTATTCCAGGTTTGGTATCCATTTGAGAGGCACTCTAGGTTTGGTATCCATTTCAGAGGCACTCTAGGCAATAGTTTCTTAAAACAAGTTTTGCGAGGGTATTACCATGTGATCCATATTTCCGCATCAACAGATAAATACATAAAATAATAAATAAATTCAATGGTAGCAATTAGAATCTTTGAAAATACAGAATCAAATGATATAAATTAAATAATTAAACTACTTTATACAATGTAACCGTTGAGGACTTTGGATATTGCAATGTTCAAGTTTAAAGTATGAGATACGTGGTGTCAATAATCCTATTTAAGTTGTAAGATTATGGGATCTAATTTGGAGAAATAATGGTGGATTGAAATTTGGAAAGTGTTTTTCACATAGATGATTTTTATTACTCTACATGAACTCTTTGCTATAAATAGGATAATGGGACGATTGCCCTTTGGAAGGCTAAATAAAATTTGCAATGTTAGCAGCATGTTAGACGTGGTGTAGGATTATGTTCTTCATGACATGGATGAAGCCTGAATGCTTATTTCATTTTATCATAGTTAATTTTTAAGATAGGGTGATTTTTTAATGATATGGAAACTTTGGGTTAGTAGAAGAACCTTTATCTATACAACAGGTAGAAGATGCGATAGTGATGTCCTAAACATAAGTGTTATCTTTTTACTGGGTACCTTTGGATCACTAAGACCAACTTCTGTCTTCTCTATAGGTAAATATTGCATTAAGGCCCAGGACAGATGACCACGCTGCCTAACAAAATGTTCGCATGCTTCCAGCACCTTTTGGGAGCTGTGTTAGTGTAAGATTGTCTATACATCAAAAAAATCTGCAATTTTCACAAAAAGAAATAATCTGCTTTTCAAAACTACCCTTCTCTCTGTTTATGACTGGACTATATTCCCGTCAAATTCACACTCTTCCTAGATGCGATGAATCACATTATCCATGACATGGGTGACGCCTGTTGTTTCACATGCATAAACACTACACTCCAATTCAATGCCTATAAATAGAGATAGAGATTAAGTGGAACACCATGAACAAACATACCAATACATTTTGATCTTCTTAAGGATGGCAAAGAATGGCAGTGCCAACAAGGTGCAGTGGCCTGCAATGGTGCAGATTGTAGTTGCCAGTTGATCTTCTTAAGGATGGCAAAGAATGGTAGTGCCAAAAAGATGTAGCGGCCTGCAATGGTGTGGATTACAGTTGTTGGTTTGGCTCTGGCCATGGTGGTAACTATGGTGGTTCCTGATGGGGAGTACAGAGTCTCCCATATCATCAGGGAGGAGGCATTCAACCTAATGCTATTCTCCGTAATGACCTAGCATGCCCTGCAATGGCTTCTATAGTTACTCTGCCTTCATCGATGCTACCAAATACTTCCCAGAATTGGGTACACAGGGAGATGTTGAAACCAGACAGAGGGAGCTCATTGCCTTTTTTGGCCAGACTACCCACCAAACGACTGCTACCTGTACGTATTTTAATTCTCTAACTTGGACCCTTCCCATCTGTTATTGTTATATTTAGCGAGCTTCTATTAGCATGTGTAAATCCATAAACCAATATAAGTATTGAGAGCATTTGTTTAATGTGATTAGGTGGCTGGCCTAATGCATAGGTCAACCCATACGCCGGCCTCCATTACTATAACACAACGACATTTCAGTGTGTGGAGGGCCTGAAGTAATAAGAGCTATCCTAGAACTACAACTACACTCGCTGGTAAAGCTCTGGGTCTAGACCTGCTCAGCAATCCTGACCTGGTTGCCATAGACCCCGTTGTGTCGTTCAAGATGGTCATCTACTTCTGGATGACTACGCAATGTTTGAAGTCGTCCTGCCATTACATTATCATCAGCGATTGGACTCCTGTGGCTAACGATGCAGTAGCCAAAGGGTTTCCTGGCTATGGCCTCACTACCAACATCATCAATGGTAGCTTCCAGTGCGGAATTAGGTTTAACGATCAACAAAATGACCACATTGAATTCTACGTGTGATACCGTGATATTCTGGTNCCTCAGTGATAATGTAGACTGTGACGATCAACGTCCCTTCAACTCCCTTACGGTCAACCTCCACGGCAACACCCCTGTTGGAACCACGCAGCTACTCTGACTTTGCCCATGCCTCCCTACGCTTTATGGCTGAGCATCTTTACTCTGCTACTAAATAAATTAGCCAACAAGTAGTTACCCCAAACAGAAACGGGGCAACATGAAGGCAATGGCAACGCAATGGAAATGGCA
>MNCI01017705.1:645440-700097 GCA_015680685.1 Gnetum montanum | reverse complement strand
ACTATCTAAACCACTAGCTAAAAAATTTAAACAAAATAAAAAACAATAAGCATAACTCATAGAACTATGACAAAGAGGCTGAAATTTTTTCTTTAGCCAGTCATCTTACAAGCAATCCTTCACAATGTTTTTTACAAATGCTCTTCCCAAGAGCCAAAGTGAGTGACCCCAAGTGTGAGCTAGTAGTCCCAAAGTGTGTTATTTTCTTCTTACCCCTAAAGCCTTTTTATAGGGTTCAAAAGGTAGTTAAATCTTTCAAAATATCTTAGCTAACTTCTCTCCCAAGTAAGGAAGTTATAACTTGCCCAACGAGTTAGGAAGTTTTAATTTGTACAAAAGATTAGGAGAACATCATGCTAACGTTGGCATGTGTATACATTATACATATTGTTTTTGTAAGCCTATATCCTATAATAATTTATTTATTTATTTATTAAAATAAATCCAAGATCCCCAATTTATTTTAATTATTTTATTTAGGATTTTAATTACTAAATGTAATTAAGCCTTAGTAATTCTTGTGAAAGTAATAAAATGGATACTAACTAAATACCCCCTTTTAGTTACACAAATATCCCAAAAATATCTTTTTCCTTTTTCTCAATGTCATATGTATATCTTACATTATGCATATCTAAATTAATTAATTTTAATTTAATTTTGATGTGTTATAGCTAAGGGGACCTTTCTTAAAATAGCTGAAACTCAGGGTATTGTTGATGCAGAGCTTATGACGGTTTTGTCTTCTGTTTTTCCATCCCTTCTTCCTTGATTTTCTCGTATTATTTTAAAATAAGTGGTTGTAGCTGCATGTGACATCTGGAACAATGTCTTCTTCATTTTTCTAACAGCACCATTGAAACAGCAGGCGTTGATAGTGGCATTGGGTTTGTTTTAACCGAAGGAGGTAACGTGTTGATGTTACCTTCATATTGGTAGACAAACATTTAGTGTAATTCTAGCATCCACCAGAAAGGTAACTGTTAATGGTGCAAGTCTCCCTGGTTAAGCATATAACCAAAAATGGTGCCACTGGATGCAGACGTGTTTCTTTCATGATTCCATTGAGTATAATCTACCACTGAATCAAGTTCCACTTTGGCTCGTTCCATTGACGTGGGATTTAAGAGAGACTCTGTAAATCCACATTTTGTATGAGTTGTAGAGCTTTTGGTTCTACCACGTTGTACCTTTCATAACCACATTGTTGCTAGCTTCCTTATCCTCCGCCCATGCATTATGGAGTAAGGCCCTGGCCCTGGCTCACGCACGCATGCTCAGCGCCGCAGAAACGCTTGATCAAAACACAGGCATAGCTACCGCTGTTGTAGAAGATCCCTCTTCTGGTGCATAGGAAGATAAGTAACGCTTCTGATGACAGAGGATTTCGTTAGGATTGAACTCATGCATCTGTCTCTGGTGTCGCTTCAGACTCCTCCCGCTCTAGCAACATCAGTATACCTCCTCTGCTAGACAAATCCAAATGCAATTTGATGGGAAGGAGAAAGAAAGGTCATTCTTCTAGACTATTTTCCCACCAGTTGCAGCAGGAGACGCTTGGGCTGCGTTTAGGTATTTATCTTGAAATTTCTAAGCACAGCATCCTATTTGTTACCGAATCCCAAAATGAAGACGAAATAGAACAAAACGTAGTCTGCAACTTCACCCAGGGAGACGCGTCATGTTCCTCTGCCTGCTTCTTTGTCGTTTCTAGGCTAAAAAGCCATAAATTAAATTAAATACGGGAGAAAAGTTAACAAATGGAACAACCATGATTCAATTGATTTGTTCTCTATCCTCAAAGCCAATTCGTGCATGGCACAATCTCGGCTGCAACTATTTCATCATTTTTTTTTAAATACCTTGCCAATGCATACAGTGGCTGTGAACCACTGTTTGCTGTATAAACGTCCGCTGAAATCCTATAATGGTGACTCAAGATAAGGTTAATTTTAATTTCTTATTGTCATATTTATGAATGGGATTGTCAGCTCTTTTTAATCGATAAAGCTTTCCAATATTTTTTCAATCTTCCCCTCACACAGGAGCGTGATAAATTTTCCTTAACAGTTGGTTCTTTGGTATTATCTGAAAGTTGAAACACTTCTGTAGCCTTTTGTTAGTGTCTTCTTTTGCTATAGGTTCACCCATAAATTTCCAAATGAAACCTTCGGCATTATGCATATCAATAAGACACAACCATCGTATTTTTTCATTTGAATATTTGCTTTGTCTTGTATCATTCATATTTTTATCACTTTTGCTAATCCATGAAATGGCCAAATGTGCCAACACTTTCATGCTGGGGTAGGTGATATTTCCTCCCTTGCATGTGTTTCCAGCATAGAAAAGTGTATACCCCCCATAAAACCCATCAAATTACCTTTTTGGCATTCCAAAGGCATTTTTTATTCCCACCTCCCCAAGCCCAAATATAGATACTAGCTGACCTTTTTTCACTTGGGGAATGAGGCTTTGACCACTTATGAGCCATTTTCAGTCCCAAAAGTATAAATTATGTGAAATTGCCCATTTTGGATTACAATCTTCACATTTACAATGAAAATTTGCTTTGTGTTTCATGAGGTAAAAGCTACATGATAAAAATTAGCTATAACATGTAAATTTTTATGGTTTTTCAATGGTCCCTCTTTGTTGATGTCTGGAGGTTTGACCTGAGAGGCATCAACAAAGAATAAAAAACATCATTGCATATTATAACATTATAATGCATACATGCCACATGCGAATTAGGCTATCTAGTTCACCAAGATTGATAGTTTAAGGTTGTGAAGGGCCATGGTACTAGTTTAATGCCTTGGCAAGCTATGTTGCTAGTTTAAGATCATAGAAAACAATTGAAAGTAGGCTTGCTTATTGATGATTTGTCAACTAAATGTAGTATGGCTTTAGATAGGAATGATTAATAGGATTGGACAACTCATTCCCATCCATGTTAACTATTTTGAATGCATCACTTTCATAGGCTCTGGTGATAAGGAAGGGCCCTTCCCAATTAGCTGAGAATTTGTCCACATGCTTGTAGATAGCCTTGAGGACTAGGTCACCCTCCTTAATCTTATGCATGATCAAGCTATGGTGATGCTACTGTTTCTACCTCTCTTGATAGTGCTTGATGTGAGCAAGTGCTTGCATGTGTTGCTCATCCACTAAGTCCAGGTCCACCATCCTCACCTCTTTATTTTGCTAATTGTTGATGAAGTCAATCAAGACTACTCAGAGTGATGGCACCTACAATTCAAGAGGTAAAATAACTTCAAAACCATAAACCAAGGTACAAGGGGTCATACCAATTATCATGCGATAGGTTGTTCTGTATGCCTATAGTGCATGGACAAGTTGCTTACTTGTGTTTGCTATTGTTCAGCATCTTTTTGAGCAAGTTGATGATGGCATTATTGCCTACTTATGCTTGTCCATTGGCTTAAGGGTAATAAGGTGATGAGAAAGAATGCTTAATACCTAGTTTGTGATAGAAATATCTCATTTCATGGCTTCTAAATTGTGGTCCATTGTTTATAACTATGGCCATGGGTATGCCAAAATAGGCTATAATGTTATCTAGGATGAATTTTTAGACTTTTTTGAATGTAGTCTTCCTTAGAAGATTAACCTCAACCCACTTTATAAAGTATTCAGTTGAGATGATGATGAAGCTATGCCCTATGGAAGACTTAGGTGTTATGGGCCTAATGATATCCAACCCCCATTGTTGAAATGGCCATGCTATCTAGGTGGTATACAACTCAGTCAATAAAACATGTATAAGGTTGCTATATCGTTGGCATGTGTTACACTACTTAACTTTCTGCAGTCAGTCATTTTTCATATGGGGCCAATAATAGCCTATCCATCTAGTCTTAGCAACCATAGCTCTCGATCCTATATGTCTTTCACAAACACCCTCATGAACCTCCTCTAGGACTATTCCAGCTTTGGTTTTACCTAAGCACTTTAGGAGTATGCCATCATAGAATGGTAGACATAATGTGTTATCACCTATGATGACATATTGCTTCAATCACTTGCATACAGTGTCCTTTTTAGTAGTCAAGCCTTGTGAGGATTCATCATGCACAAGGTAAAATTTTATATCATCATACCACTCCTTGGGAGGACCAGTATGAATGATGGCCACAAAGGTATCCTCAATGTTCTATATGATGCGAGGAGCATAATCCATGGTTAAGATGGGAAACTTGCTAAACACATTTTGCATCACACTAAGGGCTAATGTTGAAATTAGATCGATTATAAAGTTTTTTTTGAGATATGTGTTGGATATCAACATTTGTGAAGTATTGTAACAACTACTTCCCTAGGTCACAGTAAGATTGTAAGTACTTAGCTTTACATGCATAGACTTTGGTTACTTAGTTAACCATGAGTTCTAAATCACATTTGATCATTAAGCATCTAATTCCTAGGTCATGAGCTACCATCATTCCTCTAATGAAACCTTTATACTTTGCTATGTTGTTGGTACATGGAAACTCAAAACGATAGGTGAAGGATTAGATTTTACTAGATGGGAATGTTATGATAGCAACGACTCTAGCTCCATGGGTAGTTGAAGCTCCATCAAAGTGCATGACTACCTCATAACCCTCAAGTACTTAGCTACCAGTGTTAATGTGTTCATTAGGGAACTCAAGATCTATGGCTATTTGGTCATCAACAAGTAAAACTATGAGTTGTATGGCTATAACTTGACCTTTCATTAAGGATTGAGAGATGTAATGAAGGTCAAATTCTGTAGTTATGGCTTTCTGTCAGGCTATATGGCTACTTTCATAGATGTTGCTCATTGTGGCTCTAAGTATGTTATCCTTGCAAATGATGTTGACTTGGCTTCTAAAGAGGTAGTGTATCCACTTCTTTAAGGAGAAGACTAGTGCTAGACAATACTTCTCCACTTTAGTATATTAGGTCTCATGGGCAACTAATGCATGGATAAGATAGTGTACATGAATTTTTGCTCCATCATCATGTTTCTGATAGAGTAGAGAGGCAATGGATGTATTAGAGATGGAAAGATAGATTTAAAATAGTTAACCCTCTTGCGGAGGATAGACTATTGGTAGTTATGTTAATTCTTGCTTAGGATTTTCAAAGGCCTCTTGGCACTGAGCCATCCACTCAAAGTGAATCCCTTTCTTAAGCAAGTGTTTCATGGGCTGTAACTTATTCGTAAGCCTAGCAATAAACCTACAAATAAACTATAACCTAGCTTGTAAGCCCCAAAGCTCCTTAAGGTTGGTAGGAACTGCTAATTTGGATATGGCCTTAACCTGTTAGGATCAACACGTATCCCTACTCTAGATACTACAAAGCCAAGCACCTTACTAGTCTTGACATTGAAGATACATTTCTTGGGATTCGGCCTAAGCTCATATTTGAGGCATCATTTAAGCACAAGGTCTAGGTCATTAGCATGATCAATGGTCATCTTGGACTTAACGACTATGTCATCCATGTAACAAATCTATCATGTAGTCATTGAATATAAAGGTCATGACTCTTTGGTATGTTATTCCTACATTCTTAAGGCCAAAGGGCATCATGGTATAACAAAAGGTACCCCAAGGGGTCATAAAGGTCATGCTAAGTTGATGCTCTAGGTTGATCCTAATTTGGTTATATCTCGAGAATCCATCCATAAAGAACAACAAGGCATGCCCAATCATAGTATTGATAAGTTGCTTAATACTAGGCAAAGAAAAGTCATCTTTAATAGTCACTTTATTTAGGTCTCAAAAATTAATGCAAATACAAATACTCCAATTTTTCTTAGGGACTACCACTATGTTGAACACCCATTATGTGTAATCAATAGACCTAATGAAACCAACTTGATAGAGCTTTGAGATCTCATCACAAACTACCAAGGCCAAATCAAGTCTAACTTTGTGCACTTTTTACTTAACTGTTCTAATGCTATAGTTTAGTATGATGTTGTGCTAGACTAAATGTGGGTCTAGGCCTACCATGTCTTCATATGACTAAGCAAAGGCCTTAATGTTATTTTGTAGGACCTTGGTGATGTCTTGAACATATTGAGGCTTTAGTGAGGAACTTAGTTTAAGGGTTTTCTCCTCACCACTGTGCATTGTGATGGGAACCTCAACTAGAGAGTCTTTGATTATGTTCCTTACTTCTAAGTGAAGGGTTTTGACTAGGTTTTCAAGCCATTTAAGAGGTCTCTCTATTGAGGCTATGTGATCTACCAGACTCTCAAGCTCAAGATCTAAGTAATTAGGGTTGATACACCAATCAACATTACCATGATGTACATGTAGACACAAAGGCAAATTGATTTTCTTCCAAGTACTCATACTTTAATCCTGCATATCAACCAAAAGCATATTAAGTGAAACCTATGTAAAAGTGAATAAATAATGATAAAATGGTATAAAATTATGCAAATACATGTAAATCTTATGCAAACAAGGTCATTCAAGGTCATTAATGAGATAAGATCAA
This sequence comes from Gnetum montanum, assembly GCA_015680685.1. Classification (NCBI taxonomy): domain Eukaryota; kingdom Viridiplantae; phylum Streptophyta; class Gnetopsida; order Gnetales; family Gnetaceae; genus Gnetum; species Gnetum montanum. The sequence goes on along the minus strand of MNCI01017705.1, from coordinate 693,593 downwards.
TTTAACAAAGTACAGTACAGGCCAACAAAGGTCAAGCAAAGGTCAAACAAGAGGAGATATAAGAAATAAGGCTAAAAATGATCCAAAAGGCCATAATTACACTATTTTAGGCCTTAGAGGGCCATGATACTACTTCAGAATCTTGGTGGACTATGCTACCAATTTTAGGCCTTAGCGAGCCATGGTCATATGGTGTCAAATAGTGGTTAGAGAAGGTCAAACCCCACTATTTGATATCATTCAAAGGCCAAAAAAAGGTAAATAAAACTATAATAAGACAAATAAAGAACACATATAGTTGTATAAAGGCCATAGAAGGACAACAAGGTAAACAATACAACCCAAGTCCAAAAATAAGCCAAAATACTATGTAATAAGGCAAAAATCAAGCAAAAACAGGCCATATATGGTAACATTTGGCTAATATACACAAAAAATGGTTAGGTTTTGCTAGTTTTAGACATTAGTGGACCATGTTTTGAAGCTACAAGGCTATTAGATGGATTTGGACATCAATTGGTGCTATTTTTGTGTTGTTTGTGCCTCAAAATTAAGTGTTTTGAAGCTTTCATGATGGGCTTAGCATGGAAATAGGAACCCTTAGCATAAAGACCAAGGAAAATAGGTTTTGGGGTGCTTAGAGGTCCAAAATTAAGGTTTCAAAACTTTCCCAAGGTAGTGGAGGGTTAGATCCATCAAAATTAGGCACTCCAGAGGTTTGTAAAGGTCAAAAAGTAGATTCTGAAGCCTTCCCCACCCTATTTCCATGTTGTCTAGCATGGAAGAAATGGGGCTTAGTGTGGAAAACCAAAACCTTAGTATAAACAAGGTCAAATGAGGTCAAACAAGTAGTTTGGACCCATATCTAGAAGTTGTGTATGCTTTGGCTTCATTTCAAGGCAGTTTGAGACAATCTTGAGTGTCAAAACGTGTCAAAATGGCTTCCCCCAATTTTTCTATGTTGAGCACAATATCTTCAGTGTGAAATAATGGGGCACACTTTTTTTATGGATTTATGGCGGTTTCAAAGCACATTGAACAGGTTTCCATGCCCCTAGAACTATAAACTTGATTTTGCAAGTTTCTAGCAAATTTGGAGGTTGTTCAAGGATACTTAAGGTTTTTCTCCTTGATTCCACACTAGGGAAGTTACTCAAACATGAAAGAATGGGAGGAATGAATTTTAGAGGTTGAAATAAAGTTAAACAAGTAAAATCTTAAGGTTATGAGGTCTTAGGCTTCTCTGACATAAATCTTTGGCTTTTGGGAGTGTTATCTTATCACCAAAAATTGAAAAGTAGCTTTCTCCCCTTGTTTCCATGCTACCTAGTGTAAAAAGGATCTCCTAAAGCATGGATTTAGTAAGAATCCTAAATCTAGGTGAATTCGAATCACAATCAACTATGCATGTCAAATTCTAGAGTTGCTAAGGCCAAGGGCTAAGATTTCATGTCAAAAGTTGGAAATTTTAAGTATTCCCAAGTGGTTGTTTAGCTTCCTCCCCATTTTCCATGCTAGGGCTAGGGAGCTTAGTGTGGAAGGCTAGGGGGAAGTACTTTTGGCCATCTGTGATCAATTTCTTAAAGTTTGAAGGCTCCAATGGTTGTTAACAGGGTTTTAGGATGAATGTAAGGTCATTTAACATCATTTTGAGGTGTTTAGGAGCTTCAAACAAGTCCCTCCTTAAGTTTCCACATTGGGGATGCTATTCTCAATGTGCAAAAAGGGATTCCGAATGTGGAAGAATCATAAATCCTAGGTCTATATCAGTTTTGGACTTAATCGATCATGCATGCATGCCTCCAAGGTTGTTGGGGTCAAGGACTAGTGTTTGAGCTCAAGTTTGGCCAATTTAAAGGTTTCCTAGAGGGTTTTGAAGCTTCCCCCTATTTTTCACATTGGTAGTAGTATGCTTAGCATGGAAGACTAGGGAGAAGAAACTTTTTGGCTTTGTACATCATTTCTGGTCATGCATGTAGGTCTCTGAGGTTAAAAAGTGTCAAATACCAATACCTAGTACCAAAATTTGGTTATTTCAAAGGTTGATGCCAATGTTGCCATGCTCAACATGGAAGAGTGGGGGAAATTCTTTCTAGCCATTTATGATTAATTTTGATAGTCTTAAGGGTCTAAGGATGTGTAAACAAGGTTCTAGGATGCACATGGATCTTTCTGGTGTTTGTTCAAGGTCTCTAGAGGCTATTTTGGAGTCCCCAAAAATTTTCCCCTTTCTTCCACACTTGGTAGCATGGAGAAGGTGGCTCTCAACATCAAAGAACTAAGGGACCCTAATTTTTACCATTTTCCATCATTTCTAGCTATGCATGTAGGCTTCTAAGGTTGTTGGCATCAACTATTGATACCTAATTTTAAAATTTGGTTGTTTTAAGGGTTATTAAGTAATTTTTTTTCTTTCCCCCCTTTTTCCATGTTGGGGCTTTCATGCTTAGTGTGGAAGATTGAGGGGAATGACTTTTTAGCTTTTATGGTCAAATTAGGCTATACACAAGTGTTCACAAGGTTGCTAGTATTAACCATTAGTGTCCAAGGCCAAAATCCAGTTGTTATCAAGGTTGTGATAGGATTGTTAGGCTTTCCCCATTCCATCCATGCTGATGGTGGGAGGCTCAATGTATAAAATTAGGGGAAAGAATTATCAGTCATTAGTGGTTACTTCCAGAAGTTCGGTAACTTTTGAAATGATGGGATTGCTTCTAAAAGTCAAACTGCATGAAAATTTCAATACCTTTTGCTTCCTCCTTTTCATTCACACTAAGCCTAGGATCCTCAATGTGGAAGAGCTCTCCCTAAACCAAGAAAATTAGATCTAGACCAAATTGATAGCCAATAGATCATGCATGTTAGCCTCCAGGGTTGTTGATGTTACTTGTTGACATTTGGTACCAAGATCCATCATCTTGGAGGCTCCTAAGTGCTCCATGGAAGTTCTCCCCCACTCCCACCCCCCCTGGCCCCCCTTTTTCCATGATGGGATTGGTAAATTTAGTGTGGATGAAAGGGGGATGATAATTTTGTATCATGTTTTAGAGTTTTCAAGGTATTAGGAAGCTTCAGAGGGCTCTAGCTTCTAGGTGTCAAAGTGTATCAGGAAATGGTTACTAGGCAGTCAATTCATGTTATTTTTGGCTTTCCCCCATCCATCCACACTAAGGATGAGATTCACAACATGGCTGAAGCTTCCCCTAGCATGAAAACACCATATCCCAAGGTTTTGACTAGTTTTGACCAAGTTTGACTTGGTTTGGTGAGGTTCCAGGGTTGCTTAAGATGCGCGGAGGGATTCTAGGTCATGTGAGACCTACTTCAAGGTCAAACTTCGGCTAGATGGGTACTAGGGGGTAGTGATAGGTGTTACCCCTCTTCTTCCACACTAGGCATTTTTGCCCTAGTGTGGAGCCCCATGGTGTCTAACTTTGTTCCTGTCTCACCCACTTTCGAGAACCTAGGGTTGACAAAAATAGGTTTTGATTATTAAAAAGGGTAAAATAGTTGTATTTTAATGATTTTCTGAAATGGGAGGCATGTATTCACACTAGGCATGGCATCCCTAGCATGGATGAATGGGAGTTAAGGTTACAATATGGCTCTAAGTTTCAAAATTGAAAAACAAAGCTCAGCATTAATGCAAGTTTTTGGTTAAGAGAGAAGGCACAAGGTGGGGCCCACAATCCAAGAATTGAAAATTTTAAGAAGTGAATTTTTTTTCCATCCAAACTCAGCATTGAAGAGACTTTCCCTCCTTACACTTCAATGCACTTGGAGTTGTGGTGCATTGTATTAGTAGCTAGGATTTCAAGGTGAATTTAGGTTTAGATGTGGTTTATATGGTTGAATTTTATAAGTTTTCAGTAATAATTGTCATTCTTGTAAACTACTCAATGGAGGAGAGCTCTGTCAAATATTCTTGTGGCAAAAGCAACTAGTTTTTAATGTGAAAGCCTTCCATCTTTCTCACAGCTAGCGTAGAACTCCCATTTTCTCCTAATCTCAGTCATCCCTAGCATTGAGCCTACCATGGTACCTAAACATTGAGGGGAAAAGAGTCAAAATCCTACAATTCAAAAGATGGATAAGCCTTCTAGGGAGCTATCATAGGTTCCTAGGCCTATCTCCATTTAGGCCTCATCCATCAAAACTCCAAAGTAGGTAGTTCCACCTATTTTTATTTTCATTTGTAGTTGTTTTCTATGGTTTTCTCATATTTTTCTTACCACATGTGGGGTTATTTTTCTCAGATCTACTCTAATAGAGGGGATAAAATGAAATTCTATCAAAATCCCACCTCTTATTTTGGTCGTTTCCACATGGATCCATGGTTGTTTCATTGTTTTTGCCTCAATAGATTTGATTTTTAAAATCAATCCTAATGTTTTCATGTTTTTTTCCCAAAATTTGGGGTATGGCTACTTTTTTTAGATCTAGACCAAAGTATTCATCAAAACTAAATTTCAACAAAATCCTACCCCCATTATTTTTGTGCTCTTTCTAATGGGTATCAATTATTTTGGCTATTTTGGCTATGTTTTTATGGCTATATGAAGTTGGGCTTTAAGCTTTTTAGTTTTTAACATGAAAAGAAAGCAATGTTCTATATTTTTTCTTAATAAAACAATTACATATTTTAAAATTTTGATGTTATGGATTTGTAGCCCTTCATTTAATCTTTCCAATGGATGTTTTTTTCTTCAATTTTGCTTTCAATTGATGGAGTTATAGCTATTCTTCTAAGGTTGTGCAATAAAGTTCTTTATTCCATTTTTAAAATTTTTTGTAAGTTCATGAATTTTTTCTAAGAAAATGGTAGGGATTTTGGCTATTGTTTTGCTTATGGTTAGGTGAGTCTCAACTTTACCTTTCCAATGGAGGTGGAATTACTTTGATTGGACTAAAAATGAATCTTTTGATGAATTGTTTTCAAGCCTATGTCAAAAGGAAGTTTGTGTCATTTCCAGATTTTTTCTAATTTGACAATTTTATTTTATTTTTTTGAAAAAATGAAAATAGTTTTAAATTTTTTCTAAGTATGGGTACGTAGGATTTGATTTAATCTTTCAAATGGTGGTAGAATCACTCTATTTGGATCTTAATGAAATTTTTGGCGAATTTTTTACCAACCCTATGCAAAAGGAGGTTAATGTTGATGGCTATGGTTTTGGCTAAATTTTTCTATAACTCATGTAAAAATTGATTATGCATGTTTAGTTGCAATGATCATGGTTGCAAAGCTTGTGATTTCAAGATCTCCTCCATGGTAAAATTATTGAAATCTAAGCTTTCATGAATTTTTAATGAATTTCTTGGCTAAATTGTATGAACAAGGCAAAGCTATGATTGTAGCACATTACCCCTTTGGGGATGGAAGTGATTGGTATGTGTAGCTTCTCATGTAAAACATATGCTTTAAAGGATTCAATAGTTTTTTAAAATATTTTTACTATGGCTATATGCTTTTTTAAGTTTTAATTCTTTTTTTTTTCAAATTTATGCATGCTTTTTCTAAATTTATGCATAATTTAGATGCTTTTTTCCCCTAAATTTATGCATAATTTAGACTAAGGCTTAGTTTTGGCTATAATATTTTGGTTATGAAGTAAAAGGCTATAAAATATGGTAACAATGCTTTTATGGGATTTCTTAAGTTAACTTAGATAAACATCTTAGAGCTATTTACATAGGCTAATTTCACCTCCAACTAGATATTTTTTCTAAATTTGCCAAGTATTTTCATAATGTAATGCTATGCAAGGATGGAATAATGTTTTCTCATGGAATTGCTTAAGCTAATTTAGATAAACACCTTAGAGCTCTTTATAGAGGCTAATTTCACCTTTGACTTGACGTTTTTTTCTAAATTTGTCAAGTAATGCTAAATGGTCATGATGTTTTTGTTTTTCTTTATGCAGGGTTTACTTGAAATCCATCCTCATTATTGTGGATTTTGTGGGTATCCTGTGCTATATTGCTCATCCTAAGACCAATACCCCACTCCTCGATATGGCTTTGGGGAAGCTGTCATTGTGGTTCTAGCTTGGGGCAAGGTAATTCCTTACCTACATCATAAAGAACTTTAGTGTGATGTTGTGATCAAACTTGTCTATAGATGTGGTAAGGATTATAGTGAAAACCTTACTACCTTAAGCATCTGGCCTTATTGTTAGATTTATTTTTGATAAGCCACCTCCTAGGATAGTGGGGGGCTCAGCAAACACCATCAATCCACATTACCCCATAGAGATATGGATGATGCTAGAGTATAAATAGTATAATGCTGACAATACTTTGATGGTGGTGCATAAAGCCCACATGTTATTCTAGAACCTACCTAGCACCGTGTATCATCTACATGGGTAAGCATGACTACTATAATGTTTTTATGCTTTTGGCTTAACTATCTTTCCTAACTTCATTAGTTTTACAAACTTTTTGTAGGTACAAGGTCAATGATCAAGGTTTGATCATCAACGACCAAATCTTGGTAGTAGCACAAACAAATTTGAACAAATTCACCAAGAGCCCTCAAATCAAAACTACTATGTATCAATAGTTAAGAGGGGACTTTGTGCATACGCCTCAAGGTTCAAGTTTATATACAACAAGTGTAAGGATGATGGGATGATGCACAACTAGTGGGTAGATTCCAACAACTCCATGGATCAAACCCTTGCAACTAGGACCTCCACACGAAAGAAGAAAAGGAAGGGTAAACATAAATACTATAGATTTTGGTGTTTCATGGCTATAAGTGTTCTATTACTTTGACTGATCATTAGATTTGCTTATGTTGATGCTAAACTTTAGTTACTTTGCAGGACCTTCCATCTCTACTGATGTCACCATACCACTTTCAGGAACATGTCACAAGGATACCCTCATCTTGAAGTTTAGTGAGGTGACACCAGCATAGAAGTGGCTAAAGGGATAGGCACCTAGTTACATTCAAGAAAACATCCAACATGTAGGTTTGCTTGATGTATTTATGGCACCTATTCTTTCCATCCCTGCTGTGAAGATGTTGCATGTCATCAACTCCTTCGATGGGAAGGTTGATTGTTTTAGCACCATCATGTGGGATGTGAAGGTGAACATTCACATTGGTGTGGACCTCTTTCAAGACTTGTTTGGTGTCCCCATTGATGGGGCAAAATTTCCCACCAAGATACTATGGAAAACTTGCCATCACAAAGAAGTTTTGGAGTGGCTTGGTGCCAACATGGGCCACTCCAGAATTTCCATAGATAGTTGATGTAAAGCAATCATATCCTTTGTTTAGGTCTTATGCATTTCCCAAACTATTATTATAGAAGAAGATAATCGATATAGCGCAATGGTGGACCTTTAAGAAGGTCTTGATGGAGGGCACTAGATTTGACTAGGTGGCTGCTTTAGGTATTGGGCTTTAGGAGGACATCCTTAGACTCCATGTTGATACCTCTACAATAATCCATATGCATGTTGCATTTTTTCCAGGTTATCTAAAGAGGTTTGTGAAGTTTCTAGTGGTGTACAAGAATGGACAATGGATTTCCCAAGACCCAAGATAACTTTCTAGGCCTTGGATAAAGTACATTTATCCAACGATGCAAGCCCAAAACCCACTAGAGGGGATGGATGATACATTATTCATCACCACTAAGAATCTTGATGTTAGGCAGTGAGAGTCTCCTAGCAACACTGATGATGATGAGCCTCTCACATTGCCTACTAGTATCCTGGATGCCAAATAATGGTGTATGGAGGTTGAAGGGGTAGCTAGGGAGAAACTCAAGAGGCTTATGCAAGAAGCACCACTAACATTAGACCACCCTACCTTGAAGAAGCTTAAGTTTAGGCTTACATCATTACAATAGGTAGTCATAGGTAAGTTTTATCTATGCTTGGTTATTTTAAGATATATGGCTATGTTGTGATTTCATGTGTTAATTGGTTCTTCATGCTTTATGGTTGTAGGCAATCAATAGGTCATGGCAACCCAAGCTACTATAGAAGAGGAACAAAGATGTGTGGAGAAGGCACTCTCATAGCCTAAGGTGAACATCAATGATCTAGATGCCTTATTTGGTGAGGTAGTGCTAGACACATCTACCATCATTATTCCAGAGGAGGAGGAGGAGCCATGTATGCTCATGCCTCAATGCTTTCATTTTATCTCATTATTTATCTTTGGTTTTCATCTTAGCCTTTCGATGATTGTTATGCTTTCAATAGCTCTTAAGCCACCAACACAAGCTCTTGTCCTTAAGTTTCATATGAAACCATGGGTAGAGACTCCAGAAAAAGTGGAGTTCATGCATGGGATGGCTAAGGACATCATTAATTGGTTGCATCAAGTTGCATCCAAGATAAGAATTTTATTTTATGCTTCAATTGCCTGTCTATGTTATAGGTTATGCTTGTGTCATGGTTATTTTAGGTTATGCATTTTGTTTATGGTTATATTTTATGCTTGTGTAGTGTCTTCTATGGAGTGGGACCCCAGCAAATACATGGATATTGACTCCTTACCTAAGCTTCCCTCTAACGTATCTAGTGTACCCTTGAAGTTGCACAAGATTGGTATTGATCTAACAATGTCATGTGCAAAAACTTCATGGAAGCTAGAGAGGTTCATTGAATCCCTATGGGAGGAAGTTGTGGCCTTAAGGAAAAAAATTCAATGGTAGGAGGAGATGATTAGAGATCTCCAAGACTGCAAGGCCTTTGTTGAGGCCCAAGTGACCAACTCAAGGGAGTTGCGAACTAAGAAGATCATGTGAGCCCACTACTAGCATGTCATTCAAGCCAAAGTAGTCGTCCTATGGGAGATGACAAAACAACATATGCATATGGACCTCATCTCCCAAAAGGTCAAGAACTAAAAGGTCACTGCACTTGGATCCTAAAGTGGGGTAAGAAACAAAAGGTCCACAGGCAATAGTACAAGGTAGATCGTGGAGCCTACCTTAAGTGGCTTATGTATGTTATGGACATTTTAACTTTAAATTTAAATTTTGGCTTTATTTTTTGCTATATTTATCTATAGCTATAGTAAATGTTGTAGACATTGTAAACGTTGAGAATGACTATGTTAACGTTTTGGTTATAAAATCAATGTAATAAAAGGTTAAACAAAAAGAAATATAATGAAAGGGACATTTGTTAGTTTAGGTCATTGTGAGCATAGGTTATATTATGTTGTATGATTGTGGTTACATAGCCAATTTAAGGCCATGGCAAGCCATATTGCCATTTTAAAGTCTTAGTGGATTGCAATGCAAGTTTAGAGCCTTAGTGAAGTATGTTTTGTGATTATCTTTGCCAGTTTAAGGCCATGGTGGGTCATGATACTAGTTTAAGATCTTAGTAGACCAGCTATGAAAAAGGAGTATATTTATAATGATTTTTTGATGTTTATAACATAAGTAAAAATAAATAAAGGTTGTAACAAATAGGTAAAAATGCAAATGAACTTAGGCTACATGCATAAAGAGTAAAACAAGAAAATGCACAAAAATATATAATAAACTACAAAAGAAAAGTAAGCTTATATGGTTATTGGTATATCGGGTCATAGGAGCATGGGATGGAGAAGGTTAAGGTGAACTTCACTTATGAAAATTCTTCTTAATCTTTGTAAGATTAGGGAGTGAATAAGGCCTACTCTACACAAGCTTATATTTGCCATCCCCTTCGCTCATGATGTTAAAAGGGAGTTTCTTCCATAATGCATTCCATTGCTTATTGTTCTTATCATTGGCTTTCTTAGGTTGTTGCTCTCTTTGGGTTGTTGGATTTCATGGTTGGGAAATTCTTCTTAAAGCTCCACTTCAAATCCCTGATCTATGTTTACATTGTTGATAGCCAAGGAAATTACATTATCACCATGAATGATGATTTTACCTCCCTCATAAGGTTAATTTCTTGATGACTGAGTGAGGACACAACTCGTAACTAAGCCAACCAAGGTCTTCCTAGGATTAGGTTGAATCTTGATGTCTCTTTAACCACCAAGACATTGACAGTTAGGGGAATTGCTCCCCTGCCACAAAACCCAAGGAGATTGACCCCTTGACACCAATGATACATTAAAGGACTTAAGAGTTGTAGTGATTGTAGGTTGTATTTGCTTACTTAAGCCCAAGAATTCAATGATGGTACATGGTATGACAGTTGCAACTCCATCATCAACATGCATACAATGTACTTTAAACTATCCTATGCATATGGTTATGGATAGAGGAATTATAGTTGCTTCATCATTTTTTGGATTAACCTTAATTTTGCTATTACAAAATGTTAAGGATGTTGACTTCTCCTCCCTTGGTGAGGAAGGAATCATCACTACATGGATGGCTTCCTCACTAGCATGGATGTCCTTACTAATGGGGATAGAAGTCAACATTTTAACTAATGCTTCACGATGTGTGATGGAAGTCATGATCATGTCATACAAGCTTAAGGTTGTATCAATTTCCTTAAGGGATTACCTAACTTGGTTCATTACATTGAGGAAGTTTTTATCATTGGCCATGGGCTTGTCACCCTAGTTGTGCTTTACCTCCTCCATGTGCCCCAAAATGTGAATTTTGGCTTTAGGTTCTAATTTTTGGGGCCTTTTGTCAATTTTTTGATTGTGGGCTTTGGTGTTCTCCTATGGCTTGTTGGTTTAAGTAGGTTGGGTAGAGGAGGTCATGGGTATAGCCAAAATGGGAGTGGGCTTTAGTGGACCCACTTCCTTTCATGCCTTTGTCTACTTGTCACTCTTATTGTCAAGCTTTTGCTTATGCTTCTTCCTTTAGTTGGTTGAAGTTTTTTGGTGGTCAACCATTGATTATGAGGAAGAGGCAATGGCATTAGCCACCATAGGGGGTTGTTATGTAGTTTTTTATGCTACAAATGATTGCATTGTGTTAGGCTAGGGGACCTTGATGACAAAAGATTCCTTGGAAGGCACTCATGATGGTACTTTTACGATGAAGGAGGATCTTGAGCTATGGGAAGCTGAAGAATCCCTTTCATCACAAAGGGGTACTTGAATCACAAATGGTTCTCTTGCAGGCCTCTAATCATCATCAATGTTGAATGTTGAAATAACATTGTGGCTATCATTAGCATTCAGTAAGTCTTTGTAGAGTTACATCAATTGGTTTTGTGGCTAAACTAGGTTGAAAGCATCTAAGACCAACTCCCCACTTATCTATCATCATTTGTAGGTCATCCTTTAATGTGAGGTAGAATTTTGTGTCATAACCTAGTAGTTGGTGATAATGGCAAAAATGGTCTAGTTTGAAGTATCTAGGTAATTAGGGATCATCCTTTTTTGCCCAAGTAGGATCTTTAGCTATTTCGCATAACCACTCATGTTTCTTTGAAATGGATTCAATCATTTGTTTGTGTTCCATGCATTCACTCTTTAATAGTTAGTCTAGTAACTTAGATGATTTCATAGGTAAGGTAGTATATTTGGACCTGCCCTTTCTTTCAAAGTTAGGTTTGGTTGTTGTTGATGCAGTAGCCCAAGAGGTTGATGATTGGTTATTACTATCATTAGTGGGGGCCTTGGGTGGATTGGCCCTTAGCCCTTGGTTCGTGGTCTTTATTTCTTTGGTTATAGTTACTAAGGCCATGTTTTTTTGTTTGCTCTTTTCCTTATATCTTTGAGTGTGCTAGTTTTTGTATGATATATAGGTCAAATCATGACTGGCCTCCATAGCATCCTCGATGTCCTTGGTTTGCGAGAATGCTTAGCTAAGGAATCACAGATTAAGGTAGTAGAGTTTAAAATTGATAAAATTGGCCACTATCCCCTTGAATATGGCTAAAAGATGTGCTTTAGCTATAGGCTCTGGTATTTCATTCAATAATCCATTCCACTATTAAATAAATTTCTACACAGGCTCTAGGGATCCCTACTTAACCTTCATAAGTTGGTCAAGTGTTGTGTCTAGCTTCAAGTTATACTTGAAGTGGTTGACAAACTAGGCAACCAAGTCCTCCAAAGAGGATATGGATCCCCTAGGTAATGCGTGGTACCAATCAAGTTCTTTCCTAGTCAAAGAAATAGGGAAAATCCTCATGATGCTATGAGGCCATGGCTGCAAGAGTGAGCATTCAGATGAAAAGGTAATAAGATGAGCATTAGGATCACCTTCTTCATTATATTTGCTAAATTGGTGAATAGGGACACGAGGAGGAAGTGTCAAGGATGGGACTACAGGACTTATGGGATTGTTCTCATAGAAATCCATAATCTTCTGTAAGAGTAAGCATTCAGATGAAAAGGTAATAAGATGAGCATTAGGATCACCTTCTTCATTATATTTGCTAAATTGGTGAATAGGGACACCAAGAGGAAGTGTCAAGGATGGGACTATAGGACTTATGGGATTTTTCTCATAGAAATCCATAATCTTGACAGTCTATGAGGTAGAGGCTTTAAGCCTTTTCAACTACTTTGTTAAATCTTGGATTATTTGGAAGGCTTGATCTAGACCCTATGATGGCCCTGTTGGTTGTGGGATTTGTACATAGGGTTGCGACATCTATTGTGAGGCTTGTGGCCTCACTATGGGTTACAAGATAGAAGGAAGTGATTATGTTATGGTTGTGGCTTGTGGGACAAACAAGGAAAATGATGTTTATGTTGGTACCTAAGGCACATATGGGACAAATGGGATGTATGATCCCTGAGTTTCTTAGGGTCCCATGATGGATCCCGCACAAGTAGTTAATGGATTTGTGGTGGTAAAAATCATTGTTAATGGTTGCATAGATTGAGGCCATGTGGAAAATGGCGTGGATGGGTTATGGATCATAGCTTTTGGCATTAATTAAGTTTGATGTATGGCTATGACCAGTGTCAGACTAGCCATGGTTGGGTAGGAAGGAGTGGAAGATGGTGGTACCATGCCCATGGTGAAAACAAAAGTGTTAGAGGAAAGATCCATGGCCTTAGGGCTTACTTGTTGCAACAATCCTCCTAGGGTGTTTTCAAGCTCAGATTCTATCCTAAATTCATCCTCATCTTCCTACTATTCCTTGAAGTTATGTTTTTCATCCTCTTCCTCTATCTCAATCAATTGGGCTAGTATACCTGCATAGATATCAAATAGAGGTATCTTTTCATAGGGGGAAGGGATGTACTCATTACCATTATTGTGGATAAGTTCAAATTTCCTTTTGGCTTTTGCCTTCAAATGTGGAATCAGCATGCTAACCTGTATTTTGGCTAAAATAAAGTTATATTGGTCTTCATTTATAATTGCAAAATTAGGACTTTTTCCTCTAACTCTCAAAAATTACCTACATTTGATGATAGTAGGGTCTTTGGGATCATATACTCTCATTTCTTGTTGGCTAGGACCTTCGCCAATGAAGGTGAGGGGCAACTTGGTAGATTGCTAGAAAGACATGGTTATAGTGTTGAGAATGGCTTAAAACAAGGCTATAAATGATAGAATAGAAATAAATTCCAAACAATGGAATTCAAAAAAATTTAAAGGAAATAAAAATGGATGAAAATGAAGTACTTACTATAATTAGTAAGTGGAGGGTAAGAGGGTTTACCCCTTTAGCAAAAATGGAAAGTTAAAAATGTTGGTGTTAAGCCTTATCCAAGTTGGCCTCCTAATTGCCTCTACATTGGGTATGAAAGGGGGAAAAGAAAGGAGAATGAGATAATGGGAATCTCACCCCTTCTATTCCAACATTGATGGGGAGAAGACTAAAAATCAAAGTAAAAACTTAGGTTTTTCCATTGAAACTTGGTTTTGGTAGGCTACCAATTTTCTCAACTTGGAAAAATGTGGGGAAGCTAACTTCTAAAGTTTGGTAATTCTTGAAAGGGATGCACCACCAACTTTAGAAGCTAAAAAGGATTGAAATTGGCAGCAAAAAAGAAAAGGGGAAAGGTTTCAATGCTAGCTTTGGGGCTAAGAAATTCATAGCAACTACTGTGAAAAAGCATCCCACAACTGCCTATAGCTTTCACACTACAGTGTTGGTCATAGGGAGGAAGGAGTAGCATTGATCTTTTAGGAGTTCTAGCTACAAAAATATGAAAAAAGACTCTCAACTTGTAATGTTGGCTTTGGGGAAGCTAGTATTAAGGCTCTCCCACGTTGGCCTTTCCAACTACTTCTACGCTAGATATGGCAAAGGGAAAAGAGGGGTGGGGGTTGAGATAATGGGAATCTCACACCTCCTAACACAATGTTGACAAGGGGAAAAGGTTAAAAAATCAAAATGGAAAGTTGGTATTTCCCACCAAGAACTTAGTTTTGGCATGTTGCCAATTTTCTCAGCTTGGAAAAAATGGGAGGAAGCTAACTTCTAGAAGTTTGGTAATTTTTAGAAAGGTTGCACCACCCACTTTGGAAGCTAGAAAAATTGGCAGCAAAAGGGAAAATGGGGAAAAGGTTTTCATGCTTCCTTTGGGGCTGAAAAACTTCAAAGAAGTTGCTGTGAAAAGCCACCACCCAACCACCTAAAACTTCCACGCTGCATTTTTTTTCATAGGGGGGAAGACCAATGTTGATTCTTCAAAGTCTTGGCTATGAGAAATTAAAGAAATGCTTGCAAATGGCAATGTTGGCAATGAAGAAGAACATATTTGGTCACATAATTTGGACAAAGGCCATCCTTCTAGCACTAAGAAAATTGTTATGACTGGAAAAATCGATCGCAGGAATAAAGACTGATGGATCAGGTGCATAGTAATCCTCAACCTCAAATCCATAGGGCCTCCATGAAAATGGGATTTCAGGTGCCTTGGCTAGTCTAGTAGATCAACTAGGGACTTGGGGGGTTTGTAAAACTATATAATGAAATGGAATGCAAAAAAAAAATGATAGCAAATTTGAATAATGCATAGAAAATAAACAAATATATCTTACACAAAAAACCCAAAACTTAAAACTTTATTGAAAAAAAATAAAGAATAAGTTAGAGAAATATGTATAAATGATGCTTGAATGGGCAGTAGGAGGTTCACTTGGATGAGGGTTCAGGGTCCATTGAATTTGATGCAATCAACTCCACGATCTGCATGTCCTACCACTCCCAATGTTATCGAACCTCTAATGTTGCAATCTCAAATTTGCAACATTGGCTACTACTAGGGGTGAGAAAAGTGAAAATTTTGGATGCTAGATTACTTCATACTGGGGTTTGAGAATCCCAAAAGTGCAATGTTAACACCAAGAATCCACAAATCTCAGGGTGATAATGCTTCCAAACTAGGGTTCAAGAGAATGCAAACATGGAAGATTGCAAGAGCTCTTAAGGGCTTGAAAATGTCCTAGGTGTAGAATTATTACTTGAAAAAATGTATGTATGCTCAATTTATTCAATTGCCAAAAGAGTGGAACCTATTAAAATTGCTAAATAGTGGAAAGTGTTGAACTTGTAAATGGTGTTTGAGTCTAGGTTTTATAGGTTTTGGGCCATGAATGGAGCTGTAAGATAATTGTGATTTGGCTGAAAAATGGCTACAAATTGGCTACCAAATTTTTGCCTCGTTCAGGTGAGATGGGTACCCAAATTTGGGGGGTTACTATACATAGTAAGCACATTCCCCCATGGCCATTCCATTTACTATAAATAGTAACTGCGGCACACCTTCCACACTGAAGATGAATCTTCCATGCTAAGCTCTCTACCATGGTTGTTGAAGTGGCTAGTTAATGTTGAAGTGCATGAAGTGATGAATTTGGGCTTTTGTGGCTTTCATGCTAGGGAATACAATTTTCAGCATTGGAGGTGAAGACTTTATGCTAGGGGGAAACTTCCATGCTAAGGGGGGAAGGTTTCAAGGTGAAGAAAGAAAGTTTTCAAAACCTTTACCCTTCCATGCTGGGGGTAGATGAGATTTATCTTGTGCATGTGTTTCTAGTGGAGAAAAGTGTATACCCCCCATAAAACCCATCACATTACCTTTTTGGCATTCCAAAGGCATTTTTGACCCCATAGACCACCACTATGTGACTTTTTTCACTTGGGGAATGAGGCTTTGACCATTTATGAGGCATTTTCAGCCCCAAAAGTATAAAGCATGTGAAATTACCTAGTGTAGATTACAATCTTCACATTTACAATGAATTTTTTCCTCAAGTTTCATGGGGTGAAACCTACATGATGAAAATTGGCTATAACATGCAAATTTTTGTGGTATTTCACATATTGTAAGAAATAATCCATGAAAGGATCTACTAAATTCAAGTTTCAAGGTGAACTTAATTTCTCAAGAGATGTATAAGACCTAGAACCTACCTCCACTTAAAACATGCAACATCAAGTTAGAGCTTGTGGATCATTTCATCACTATTCCTCTGAGATTGGTAGAGGAAATTATGACCATCATCTATGGATGGTCATACGTAGTAAATTTCCTAGTGATCCACATGGATAACTACAAGCAAGACTTTCCTATTATCATGGGAAGGGCTTGGCTCAGTACCATTGATGCCAAGAAGGGGATCAAAGATCTTTCCACTGAGTTCAGGAAGCTTATGAACAATTTCCATGCATCACACATAATGATACATGGTACCATTTCATGCAAAGAATATGAAGCATAAAAATCACATCCATCATAGCATGCAGTAAGTGTGTCAAAACATCAAATATTCAAAGGTGTTTGTACGCAACAACCATAAAAAAAGAAGGTACCCATTGGCTGACATTAGAAAACCATTCTAAATCCATAATATGCATGGAACTAGTGAAGCTCCTCACAAGTGCCTATATATACAAGATGGATGGAATGGAGTAGATTCATCACCAACTTTCCCACAAAAACATAGAGATGGATTGGGGGGAATTGAGAATCCTTGTTGATTTCAAGTAGGAGCCCCTTGAACTTAAGGCTTTACCAATAACATTAGAATATGTTTTTCTTAATAATGATAAGCTAGTAATTATCAATGTCAATCTTGCATAAGAATAGATAAAGAAGCTATTGAAAGTAGTAAATAAATGGCCAATAGCCTTTGCATAGTCATATCATGAGTTGACAGGAATAGATCCACAAATATGCCAACATCAAATCTATGCACACCCCTTCATCAAATTAAGGAAGTAGCCACAAAGGAGATTGAATCTAAAGCTTAATCAAGTTCTTAAAGATGAAGTAAAACAACTTCTTAAGGCATGATTTATCTATCCTATAGTAGACAATGAGTGGATGAGCTCACTTGTGATCATGCTAAAGAAGGAAGGCAAATGAAGAGTCTATATAAACTTTAAGTTATTACACATGCAACATTTAAAAACCATTCTCATTACCATTTGTTGACCAGGTGTTGGATACAGTTGCATGGCACAATTACTACATTTTTCTGGATGATTATAGTGGTTATAACAAAATTTAAGTAGCATTAGAGAATTAGGCCAAAACAACCTTCATAAGTCCCTAGGGGATTTTTGAATATAAGAAGATGTCCTTTGACCTTTGTAATGCTCTTATACCTTTCCAATGCCTAGTACTCGGTATTTCTCAAAAGAAAATTAGTAGTGGTGTAGAAGTCTTCATGGATAACTTCTCCACCAAGTTTAAACAAGCCTTGGACCATCTAAAGCAAGTGCTAAAGCATTGTGTGGAGATAAACTTACAACTCAATTAGCATAAAAGTCATTTGATGGTTCAAGAGGCCATAGTCTTGGAATACCAAATTTTAGAAAAAGGGATTGAGGTGGACCTAAAGAAATTACAAGTCATCCAAGGAATCACCAAGCAACCACAAACTGTAAAAGATGTAAGGTCATTCCTTAGCCATATTGGTTACTATAGGCACTTCATCAAGAATTTCTTCAAAATTGCCAAACTACTAGTGAAGCTCACAAGAAAGATGCATCTTTCTACTAGACCAAGGAATGTAAACAAGAATTCCAAAAGTTAAATAAAAAGCTCGTAGAAACTTCCATTCTACATGCTCCAAACTAGTCTAGACCATTCCACATAATGACAGATGCATCCAACTATGCATTGGAAGTGATGCTTACACAATTGGACAACTAGAAACATTGATATTACATCCATTGCACATGCAAAAGCATTGTGAGTATACAATTGAATTACACCACCACTAAGAAGGAGGTTATGGCAATGGTATATGCCTTGGAAAATTTCAAGCACTATATACTTAGATCCCAAATTTTTATGAACATAGATCACAGTGCCATCCATTTCTTGATGAATAAGCCAATGATGATCCCTTGAGTCATACAGTGGCTAGTACTTTATTATCTTAGAAACTAAGGTAAGTATTAATAAATTAATGTTGAAATTCCCATATATTCTTCTCACATATTTCTTATTTGCAGAATAAACAAGAAACAACTTCAAGTTCAAAGGACAAATCAAATTATTAGAGCATAGGATCATAAAAGAAGCATTTGAGCTGAAAAAAAGAGTGAACATGGACTCATTTGAGGGTAAATGAAACATAAGGGGGGTAGATTGTGACATCCCCATTCCCAAATGGTGCTACTACATAACAAAGATGATCTCTCTTCATGAATAATCTTGAGATTAGTCTAACAAGACCCAAAAGGACAAGTTGTAATTAAGACCCAAAAGGATGCATTATAAATATGTGCACACCCCTTGCATTTATGATACCTTTAGGTTGTAGACTTAGCTAAATTTTGGTATTTTCTTCTCATGAGAGTTAAAATATTTTCCTCCAAGTGTCTACAATATGGATTTATGAGATTGTATGACATTTTATTTAAGTGCCTATTTACCTAGACACATTTGCATGGAAAAAAATAAAATTGAGATTTCCTATATCCATTATAGCACTTAGACGAGCTTAATTTTACTTTCTAGCATTTTACTTTATATGTAATTTACTTTCCTATTCTTAATAAATAATATTATCATTCATAAGCAATATGAGTACAACCATTTTGAGCATAACATATTAACTCTTGGTAATGCCAACAGTGGATACTTGGTACACTCAGTAGTATACACTTGGTAACGTAGCAATGTAATATAAGTTCAAGATGTGTACAACAAATGAGAATGGATACTCCATGTTAGGATAGTTAGTTAATGAAGTAGCTAATTAGTTAGTTAATTTAAACATTAAATTTTCATCCATTTAATCAATTAGAAAATAGAAGAAGAAATAATAAAATAGATATCTTATGCCTCAACCTCACTTAACCATACACACAAATAAGCACAAGTGTGGATTGGAAAGACAATGACTTACAACCACATAATTCATCATTTAGAAATATCGGTCACTTAGTGATGAATCATGTTTTTGCATGCTTCGATATTGGGTACTCGATGTTAGAGCCCAAGATGCAATCTCGAATATCCGATATTGTGGGGTATATGCCAACCTATAAATATAGCGCTTGGGCTCATGATTTTCATATAGTTTTTTCATAGTTTTCCATAGAGTAGCGAAGCTCCTGCAGTTTGTTTTCTCTAGAGTTAGAATATTTTCTAAGTGCTCATAGCAGAAGTCTGAGTGTGTATAGATCTTTGTTTGAACACTAATGTACCTGAGTGTAGCAATGTGATAGGAATAAAAACAAGCCCTTATGATAATCCTTACAACACTGAGAATAGATTAATGTTTCCTTTAACGCACTTTACTTTCATGCACATTACTTTAATGCATTTAAATTAACCAATTAATTTCTAGTTGTTAATGAATATAAGCACGACCACTTTGAGCATACATATAGTGTTTAGTAACCCAGAAATGTTTAACGTTTACTAGCCTGGTAGCACTATATGTATTTAGGATGTGTCCAAGAAAGTGGAACGAGTACTTGTGTTAGGCTAGCTAGGCAATGAATGAATTAGATCTTAAATTACTCTACCTTTCATTCTTGTTGTAGGTGATTAAATTTATAAAACATAAAATGAGAAAAATCATGTACCTCAATTACACTTAAACAATACCCTTGAGCTTCACAAGTATAGTTGGGAAGGCAACGAATGTTCTCAACACCCATTTCACTTTCTAGAGGAACTAGTGCACTAGAGAACTATAGATCCACTAAATTTGATTGGATCGCATATGAACACCTTAGTGATTTGTATGGTTGGGTGTAGGGATACCTCACCACTCATCATTGGCACCGTTGTTGGGGACCTTTTGGTTGTTTTGTGCACTATCTAGGATTTAGTGGAAATCATTCAAAATTATTGGAATGAACCTTAGATTCATATCATATTTTACAATTACTACAACAAAATTTAAAAACACACTACATTTTTATCATCTAATTGAAAATGTCTTCTTCTCATAAGAGTGCTTCTCTACCCAAGTCTGATGGAGATCATCAATCAGTGCCTTAGTAATATCAAGTGGTATATACTCATCTTGATAAGTATGTACCCAATTTCACCTTCATCCTACGTCAGGATGAACAGCTGTAGTGGCGTAACATGGAGGGCAACATTGTGTTTCCACTCAACTAATCCATTCCTACAATGCTTCAACAAATGCTTATATGATGAGGTCTCCAAAAACTTCATGCTGAGTATGTTGTGCAAGATAATGATGCCAAGGTTTATCATTCCACTGAGGCACAACGTCTATGGGATCACCAGTTAGAACAATGTTATGAATTTGTGAAGGAAAAAGGATTTAATGATTCTCCATTTCTGCTATACCAAAAGGATGGTGGGAAACCCTTCTTTGGGGGGCTTCCCATTCAGTGAAATTCCTCTTTTTAACTTTGGTGAAGGAGGTCATATTTAGAACCTATGGTCCACAATTCACAATCCTAGTTCTAGTAAGAATGGATCTAATAACAAAGAAGGATCCAATGAGCCAAGCCAAGGTAGGAATGTGAATAAGAAACAATATCGTGATTATGGCCATGATTACCAAAGAGGTAGTAGTAGGCATCGTGATAATGGTAGTCCTCCTTCCTCTTCAACTTGATCTTCTTTTGGCTTTGACCATAACCACAGGAGGCGAGACCATGATGGAGGTCACCAAAATGATCAACGAGACCAAAATGATCAAATGGACCATCAAGCAAGGCAAGGTCAAGGGTGTGAACATTCAAGAGAGGCACATCATCATGAATGAAGGGGTAGTTGAGGGCATCGTAGGCATCATAATCATGGTCTCGATAAACCTTTGCTTGCTACTTGAAGTATGTTCAATATTGTGGAGGCAATATGAATTCCAACAAGGTATGTGAAGGATATTTAAATCAAAAGGCTAGACATGAATAATATTCCTCGATTTGAAGAGAAATATAACTCTAATCTGAAAAATCATCTTCATGATTTTCAAGATGCATGTGCCTTGTAGAACATAGAGAATGAGTGGCAAAAACTTAAGTTGTTCCTAGGGACAATCATCAAAGAAGCAAAGAACTAGTACCAGTTCTTAGAGCTAGAATCTATTAGATGATGGCGTACCATACTTAAATTGTTTAATGATAAATATCAAACATACTCTAGAGTGTCCAACTTGAGAAGGAAAATCTAAGGATGGAAATAAGAAACACATGAACTCTTGGATGTCACCATCAACCGATACTATTCCTTATTGCACAACTATCCAGGCCATGGTTATTCTCAACTGGATCAACTTCGTGACATTGTAGATGGGCTTTGATTAGAAATGAGGATAACCCTTGGTGTCTATGCCCAAGGGCAACTATCAGAATTAAGTGCCTATCAGATACAAAGACAAATCGAGCAAGTAGCTAAAGAGGAAGGTGAATTAAGAAAAAGAGAAAGTGCAAAAGAATATAACCATGATCCTTCCATTTGCAAGAGGGAGGTTCAATTCTATGACAATGAGGAAGAACCTACACCTGATGAGGTGGTGAATAGGAAAACATTACCACTCCAAAAATTTCAATCTGAAATTACAACCAAGGTTGATCAGTTATGGGACTCCATGGATAGCATATTTCAAGCTGTCCTAAAAATTGCTTAAGAGTCCAAAGAACAAGGTAGTGATTATGAGTGTAGAAGGTGCAAGGAAGTTGAACATGCCTATCAAAAATGTAAGGGCAAGATTGTTGTAATAGAAGAAGTTGTAAAAAGAAAATTAGATGATGATTGTGGATGTGACATCTTCCAATATGAACATCCTAAGGGATGTTGCCCCATAGTGTCACATTTACAAGATTCTAGGATGTATGGTTTGAATCCATGACTAACACAAAGGCAGACATCCAAAAGAGTACCTTGTCCTCAAGGTAATTTTAGGCAATTCCACTAGCAACAATAATATTATCCAAGAAAAACTTCACCGCAACCATATGAGTAGTATCAACAGTGGTAACAACCACAATCATGGATGTTGGCATCACCAAGGTAGAAATACCCTTGCAGATAACCTAATCCATATGGGTACTATGTTTAGCAACCCCTGTCTCCACGTGACTCCTCCGGTCACATTTCTACTTTCCAATCTCACTATCATCCTTTTGATTATTATCAAACTCATTATCCACATGAAAGAAGGGATGCCACATTTTATCCTTATCCCCCTCCTATCTTTGTGCATGTTCCTTCTCTAGATACACAAGTACCACCTACTCCACCTATGCAAGATGAATTATTAGCTCAATCGCAACAACACAATGCTACTAGAGCTATTAATCTACAACCAGTTCATCAATCAAGTGGGTTGAATACTCAATCAAAGAAAAGACCTTTTTTCAACCTTTTCATTCACCTAAGTCCTCAAATACACCTATGGTTGACAATCCTATCCCTCCATCTTCCTCTATATCAAATCCCTTCAAGTCCCCTTCAAGCTAAACACTACCTAGGATCCATACTGTGATGCTTACTCACACTATATCTAATTAGATCCATGCTAGAAACCTTCCTAGGAAATTAGTCACTCTTGGAAGTCCTCTCATTTATTTGCAATTTTCTAGGAATAAACCATGCAAAGCTCTTCTTAACTAAGGTTTTGGTGTCAATTTAATTTTTCATGAGATGTACACCACATGGAACCTACCTCCTCTCAAGAAGAGCAATATTAGATTAGAATTGATAGACTAGTCCATCATTGTTCCACTAGGACCAATGGAAGACATTATGACCACTATCTGTGGGTGGTCTTATCTTGCTAATTTTCTAGTGATCAAGATGGAGAACTGCAAAGGAGATTTTCCAATCATCATGGGAAGGACATGGTTTAGCATTGTTGATGTAAGAATGGACATCAAAGATCTTTCCTTGAAAATATCTAAAGAAAATGCATTTGGAAAGATCAAGAAGAAGTGAGTTTCATGCATTGTGTATAGTGATACAAAGTGCAATTGTGTGCAGACACTTTGGGCCATGAAACAATCATCTATATCTACATGCAAGAAGTGTGCACCACAAGAAGAAATTCAAAGGTGACTATACGTAGTAGCCACAAAATAGGAGGGTACCTAATGGCTGACTGCTAATTCTAAGAGCAACACACTTTGCATGGAACCAACTAAGAGCCTAACATGCACATATGTCACAGGCATGAATGAACTAGAGCAAGATCATCACTAGCTCTCTAATTATGCAAATGATGATACTTATTGGGGAAAGTTAAATATTCCTAAAAATTTCAAGCAAGAGCCCATTGAACTAAAAATGCTACAGGTCAGAATGGAATATGTGAAAAAATGGAAAGCTATTCATAATCAATGTAAATATTACTCCAGAGAAAAAAAACGATGCTATTGAATGTGGTTGAAAAATGATCAGTAGCTTTTGCTTGGTTATATCTTGAACTCATAGGGATTGATCCTAGGATATGCCAGCATCGTATCTACACTGATCTGGCCATAAGGCCAAAGCAAAAGCCACAAAGGTGATTGAACCCCAAATTGAAGTAGGTTGTCAAAGAAGAAATCGAAAAACTCCTCAAGGTAGGGTTCATTTATCCCATTGTGGATAGTGAGTTGGTTAGCCCACTCATGATTGTGCCAAAGAAAGGAGGCAAGTGGTGGATCTGCATCGATTTTCAGCTACTTCATATGGAAACATTCAAGGAACATTTTTCATTGTCATTTGTTGATTAGGTGTTAGACACAATATCTAGGAATTGCTACTATAGTTTTCTAGATGGTTATACCTATTATAACCAAATTCAAATTACACTAGAGGACCAGGCAAAGACAACATTCACAAGTCCTTGGGGGACTTTTTCATATTGCAAGATGCCATTTGATTTATGTAATGCTTCTGCTACATTCCAATGCCTAGTTCTAAGAATTTTTCAATAGAAAATTGGAAGTGGTGTGGAAGTATTCATGGATGACTTCTCCACTTATGGAGCTACATTTGAGCAAGCTTTGGACTGCCTTAAGCAAGTGCTAAAATGGTGTGTTGAAACCAACTTGCAAGTCAATTGGCAAAAGAGTCATCTAATGATCTAGGAAGGCATTGTATTGGGGCACAGAATATCATAAGTAGGAATTGAGGTAGACCCTGAGAAAATAAGGGTCATCCAACTCGCCAACCAGAAATTATCAAAGATGTTCAATCATTCCTTGGACATACTAGCTACTACTGGCAATTCATAGAGAATTTCTCTAAGATCACAAGGCCATTGGTGGAGCTGACAAAAAATGATGCTCCATTTGTTTGTACCATAAAATGTGAAATAGCATTTCAGTAGCTGAAAGAGAAACTTGTAGAAACTCCAATTCTATAAGCACCTGACTGGTACAAACTATTTCATGTCATGATGGATGCATTAAATTATGCCTTAGGAGCTGTGCTTACACAGATGAATGACAAGAAGTGTCCATGCTACATCCACTACGTTAGCTAAAGTATTATGGGTGCACAACTAAACTACACCACTACAGAAAAAGAATTGATGGTAGTGGTGTTTTCTCTAGAGAAGTTCAAGCATTATGTGCTTGGATATAAGGTGTTTGTGCACATGGATCATAGTGTCATCTGCTTCATAATGAACAATCCAACGATGAGCCCCCATGTCATACAATGGCTAGTGATCTTGCAGGAATTCGATCTTACAATGGTAGATCAAAAAGGCACTGAGAATGTGGCCATTGATCACTTGTCTCAGTTGTAATGGGACAACAAAGAGAAAGAAAAACCACTATCTAATATTTTCCAAATGAACTCCTCTTTGTTGGGGCTATAATTGAACAATTGCCCAATAAGCCTAAATGGTATGATGGCATTCTCACCTATCTTCTCACCCAAGAGATGCCACAAGGGTTGGACCACCAAAAGAAATAGCAATTTCTTCACTAGATAAAACACTTCATGAAGATCAACAGACACCTCTACAAGGTGTGCACCAATGGCTTGGTTTGTTCATATGTCCTTGATGTCGATCAACTACGTATTCTCCAAGATGCTCATGAAGGTCCTTGTGGAGGACACTATGCTGGGAGATGCATGGCCATTAAAATCCTGATGGCAAGGTACTTTTGGCCAACAATCTTCAAAGATGCTCACCATTACATCCACTCTTGTAAATGATGCCAATGAGATGGTGGAATGACTACTCAAATGGAGGAACCTCAACAATGGATTCAACCACTAGAACCCTTAGATATTTGGGGCATGGATTTCAAGAGTCCCATCACATCCATGTTAAATGGAAAGGCGTACAGCATAGTCGCTATTAACTATTGCAAAAAATGGACAAAAGTGACAACTGTCATTGACTGTACATCTTTTACTGCTGCTTAGTTTGTATAACAAAATGTTGTAAATAGGTTTGGTGTGCCATATGCATTAATTTCTAAAAATGGAACTCACTTTACAATAACTACTTTTCGGAAGCTCATGCAATGCTTGGGGGTTGAACATAAATTCACAACACCCTACCACCCCTAAGCCAATGGTCAAGCTACAGTTACTAATAGGAAAATCACAAGGATTCTAACAAGAACTGTTAGCAAATATAGGAAAGACTAAAGCACAAAACTCAACAATGCCCTTTGGGCCTACGGCTCAACATGGAAACTTCCTATAGGCTATTCTCCCTATGAGCTTGTGTAAATTACCAACACTTCCTATTCAATCAAAGCTTTGTACACTTTCAATAGCCTGTGACCTCGACCTTGACTTGAGTCTAGCACAAAAAGAAAGACTAATGAATCTCAACTTGCTAGACAAAAATTGATTAGTGGCCCTATCATCTAACAAGCTACACAAGGTCTACAACAAAAAGCACCATGATCTTAAAATTAGAAAAAGCCAAATTTCAATTGGGAGTTAAGTTTTCTTACTAAAACCCCACACATGTACCTCAACGAAGTAAGTTTCAAATATTGTATGAAGGACCTTACATCATTTACAAAACTTTTCCTTTTGGGGCCATGATGATCTACAAACCTGAGAGCCTAGACAAAAAAAGGCTACTCAACATCCAACAAATCAAACCTTTTCACGAGCATAAGCCAACTAATACAACAAATGCCTCATCAGATGGACAACCATGCTCCATATTTCAAATCTCCTCCTTTCAACTTAGTCATGGGGGAGATGGCCATCCATGCTACCCATATAAGTAGCTCCTTAGTTTTTCATCTTTTCATTTTATACATTTTTTGTTTTACACATCCTTTATTTTACAACTTTTTTTACACATTCTTTATTTTACATCTTCTTGTTTTCATGTTATTAATCTTTTCTAATTTTTTTTACACCATCGTGAGTACATTTANAAAGGTTTGAACAGGGTATGACTTCAAGAGGATTCAATATTCTTTATTCCTTTCTATTTGCCTAGGTGCATGTGTGTTTTCATGGATTTCTTATTGTTCTGTGTCAACCAATAAAAGGAAGTTGAATACATCTTTGCATGGTGTGGTTTCCATTTCAAAAAAAATGATAGAAATTTAAAGCACACCCCTTAGAAAAAATAAATGCACAAGTCTTTGCATGGTGTGGTTCCCAGGATGTGATGTTGGATGTCCAATATCGTGGGATATACATCAGCCTATAAATGTAGCACTTGGACTCACAATTTTCATATAGTTTTTTCATAGTTTTTCATAGAGTAGCAAAGCTCTTGTAGTTTGTTTTCTCTAGAGTCAGAATATTTTCTGACTGCCTGTAGTAGAAGTCTAAGTGTATACAGATCTTCGTTCGAACACTGATGTACCTGAGCGTAGTAGTGTGACAGGAATAAAAGTAAATCCTTTTGCTAATACTTTCAGCACTAAGAATAGATTAATGTTTCCTTTAATGCACTTTACTTTCATGCACATTACTTTAATACATTTAAATTAAGCAATTAATTTTCAATTGTTAATGAACACAAGCACGACCACTTCAAGTATACATATAGTGTTTGGTAACCTAGCAATGTTTAACATTTGGTAACCTAGCAATGCTATATGCGTTCAAGATGTGCCATGAAAGTGGGATGGGTACTTGTGTTAGGCTAGCTAGGTAGTGAATAAATTAGATCTTAAATTACTCTACCTTTCATTCTTGCTGTAGATGATTAAACTTATAAAACATAAAATGAGAAAAATCATGTACCTCAATTACACTTAAACCATGCCCTTGAGCTTCACAAGTGTAGTTGGGAAGACAACAAATGTTCTCAATGCCCATTTTACTTCCTAGAGGAACTAGTGCACTAGAGATCTATAGGTCCATGGAATTCAACCGAATCACGTATAAACATCTTAGTGATTCGTATGTTTGGGCGTAGGGGTACCTCGCTGCTCATCACTTAGGTAAATAAGTCCACATAATTCAACCAAATTACATGTAAACACTTGTGATTCATATGGTTGGAGTAGGAACTGTGCATCACTCATCACCTATGATGATTTCTTTTGTTGATGTTTCGATAGTTTCCCAACCCTTTCTTTTAATGCTATTCAACAAAATGTATCCCTAAGGAAGGTTTCAATAAAATTAATTTCAAAAAAATCTTCGATAACTAAGAAGAAACAAATATATGTTACTCAAGTTTCACAGAATCCTATTGTTAATTTAGATGGCTTTTAATTAATTTTTCATAATAAAAAATGTCAATGAAGTCTATCTATTGGTAATTACATGCTAAATCTTTAGTTTAAGATATTTTAATTGCTAATAATTTGTTTGTAACTATTAATCTAGATATGAAGATAATATCTTTTGATAATGTTAATTCTATTGATAGGGAAAGTCTTCCTTCACCCTCCACCCAATGTTAATCTTTTCATAAAATGTCTAATTTCCTACCACAAAGGGAATGTTTTTCAATATTAGTTGTAAGGATGAAAATCTAAAAAGACATCCCAAAATAGATAGGCCTTTTCTTTTTATTTATTTGGAGTTTCTTCTTTTTATAGTACTCTTCTACTTTTGTACTCTAGATTTTTTATTTTAATATATATATCTATATTCTGGGTTCAACACCCTACCCACCCCCCTCCTTCCACATGAAACTAAAACTAACTCATGATCATTGTAACTTTGAAGAAAAGAAGGATTAAGGGGAAATGAAAAAGGTGGTGGAATCAAGGGGACTTTTTGATTCTTTGCACTTCTTTTATGGGTCTTACTACTCCATGTATGTACATCATTACTTATGTTTTAATTTTCATTAAAGCATGTTCTTGAATAAGTGTTATCTTGCCATGTCACTTGAAAGACATGTTACCCATGCTTGAAGGTAGTCCTTTCGTAAAGAAGGAATAATCACTAATCAATTAATTCACAAAAGAAAATTGATTTCTAGGATACTACTAGAAATACATCTTACCCATACCTGAAGATAGGCTACTTCTAAAAATCCCAAAGGTTTTTTGGACTAGTCTCATTATGTAACTAGAAAGACATGTTACCAATTCTTGAAGACACTCCTATGATGGGATTAGCATTGGCGATAGGGCTAAAAAGACATGTTAGCCATGCCTAAAGGTATCCCTCTAACCAATAGTCAAGTTTCCTTATATTTTAATATTTAAGAAATTAATTAATCATAAATCCTTCCTTGCTTTCTTTTTTTCTAATGGTTTTTTCATGTGATTGTGGTGGTTTCATGATTTTAAGTTTGGGATGATATAATATGATGTCACTAGTACAGGTATGAACTTGATTTGAAACTTGGACAAATAAGTATGATGATCACCTTAACCATAATTAACATAAATACCTACTTTGCACATGATAAAGTATCTCATGTCTTGATCTCTACAATCCCTTCTTATTTCATTATTCACCTTACTACTGCATACAATTATGTACCTATTGGTTTTGTATAGTATAGTGCAAGATCCCAACTAAGGTGGTTGTGTGTTTTTTAGAACAAAGACATGATCCAGATTTAACTTCTAAGGTGTCCAAGGACATCTATAAAAGTGGTTATGCAAGGGCATTATAGCAAGAGCCTACTTGGGGAGTGATGAGTGGTGAGATATCCCTACACTCAACCATACGAATACGAGCGTAGCACATGCGATCCAGTCGAACTCCGCAAAATAAGTGCCTACACACCTCATGGAGCACTTAAGGTTAATTATTTGTTGTCTTCCCAAACTTACTTGTAGTTTTCACGATGTATGGTTAAGTAAATCTGAGGTATATGATTTTTATATTTTTTTATGTTTTTATCTCTTATGCTAACAAGGTGAAGGGTTGAGAGACTAATTGACTAACTCTAACTAACGAACTAAGTCTGAATTAACCTAGTGTTAGCATCTGTTCCCACTTACCATACACACCCTGAACCGATGCAACCTTGGCTACCAAACGCTAATTGTTGTTGGGATCACCATGCGTAACACACGTGCTCGAAGTGGTCGTACTGAGGCACTTAACTAGGAGAGAAGGGTTGACAAGGATTTAATAACTAATAAAGCATGTAAATAACAAATAATAAATAAAAATAAATAAAATACTAATTAGCCTATTCCATGCACTACAAGGTTTATCCACAAAGCTCATCTTTATTGCCATACACAAACTTGTGTTCAGGTATAATGTCTGCTCAAATAAAGATTCGTTCACTTTGGGACTCCTACTGTAGGCACATGGAAAATATTCTATTTCTGGAGTGATCAATCTGCCAGAGGTTCACTATGATCTAAGCCTAGGATGAGGAAACAAGGGGGAGCCACCTCTTATTTATAGATATGATGATGCACCACGATATCACATACGCGATATAGCGACCTATGCGATATCACATCCCATCATACCTCCATGACTAAATGAAAACTTGTCCTCGAGTTCCTTACAATAATATCGGGAAGGTATGGGATTATTAACTCAAAGGAAACTAATGGGATGACATGTGAATGGATCATCATTACACGACACAACAAACTCGTGTTCATGAACACCTTATTACATTAACATCAGGCCTCATTTGGCAACTAAGAAAGAGAGAGAGAGAGAGAAAGAAGTGTTGCTGCTGCCAATGTCTAGATTACACCTTTCATTGTCCATCCATAAGCACGTCATCAATCTTACTCCTTGCATAGCTACTTTAGCACTGCTCCATTTCAAGTGTTCCCTCTAGATCCAGTCCAACACAAGCTTATATTAGCAAGGGTAAATGAATTTCAATGTAATTGATACCTTGCTGCGGTGAAAGGTCCATTGGTTGAGTTGTGGTATGGCTGATTGTGGATCTAGAGATATATTAATGATGACTACCGAAGGTGTATGGGTTAGGAGAAAATTGAAAAAATTAGGCCCCGTACCCCCATGACTAATCGCAAACCTCTGATAGCAAGAGAATGGAAAAAGAAGAGGAAGNGAGAAGGGTGGAGAGAAGAGAATGGAATGGAGTCCCAAGAATAAGGTGGCGTACAGCCCCTTGTGTGTTTCATGATTAATGTGACTTGGTAAATCTCATTCCAACTCTGGCCTCAAACCAACCACATCCAGTGACTTCACATCAATGCATTCGGTCCATCCATCCACTTGAATAACAAGAATGCCTTCCCCAAGAGCCACCACCATTCCAACACAACAAATGAGGAGAGGATGGGAAGTGAGAAGGGCCTTAGTTAGAGGAAACGTTTTTAGTTCCATAACCATTGCTTGTAGCCCAAGAGATTATTTTGTCTAAGGGGTGTGCTTTGAATTCTTTTTTTTTCTTTTCTTCTTGTTGTTGTTTTTTTTTTAATTTATATTTTTATGCGTGAGAACCACACCATGCAAAGACTTTGTTATACTTATTGACTCAGCTTCCCGATAATTAGGTAACATCAGAACGATAAGAAAACTCAAGAAGAAAACATCCAAGCACCCAAGAGAATGGCCAACACAAAAGCATCAAGTTTCCTTGAAGTCACACCCTTTTCAAACCTTGAGTCATTCCTTAGTTTGAGAAGTACCCAATCATCGATTCATTAGAGTTCTTATTAGAAAGGGACTGTACATTTCCAAGCCAAGAGAGACCATAGACTTTGTGGATGGATGGATGAAGTGGACTCAATGCCTGCCATATCAAAAGAAACATACCTTAGTATCAACATCATAACTTTAAAGGTAAAAACCAAACATTAGCAATCGAATGGAAAAATAGTTCATACCATCATGAAGAACACTTATTAGGTGACAAACTTACAGGATGGATAACACACACACACACACAAAGAAATGAAAAAGTATAACGATGTTGTAAAAAAAATAAGAAAAGTTAAAGAAATTTGTAAAACAAAAATGTGTAAAACAAAAACGTGTAAGACAAAAACATGTAAGACAAAAATGTGTATAACAAAGATGTGTAAAACAAAAATGGGTTAAACAAAAACGTGTAAAACAAAAATTGTAAAACAAAAATGTGCAAAACAAAAACTTGTAAAAAACAATGTGTTAAACAAAAAATGTAAAAGAACTGAGTGCCTCCAATGATTAGCATAGGTGGCCATCTTCCTCATGACTGAATTGTAAGGGAGAGATCTGAAATAATGAACATCTATTTGAATTTCGTAAAAGTACCCAACTTCTCCCCACTGATGTTCTCATATTAAGGGGTGGAAGTTGGCGATGCTCATATTCCAGTGTGTCTATGCCTTCATTGTTAACATG
Source organism: Gnetum montanum (assembly GCA_015680685.1). Classification (NCBI taxonomy): domain Eukaryota; kingdom Viridiplantae; phylum Streptophyta; class Gnetopsida; order Gnetales; family Gnetaceae; genus Gnetum; species Gnetum montanum. Next base: position 661,624 of record MNCI01017705.1, on the reverse strand, counting down.
AGTTATTTCCTTAGTTCATTCCGTGCATATTAGGTTGCTCTTTCTAGTAGCTGTCAACCATGGGGTGTCTACTACTAGTGTGGTTGCTACATACAGGAACCTATGAATTTGTGTTTCTTAGGCACACTGATTACATGGAAGAGACACTGAACATTCTTCCATGTCATCACCCTCTGAGTCATTGTATGTGATGCATGGAACTTTCTTCTTCTCGATATTTCCATAAATGTTTATCTTAGATATCTCCAAGGAAAGATCGCGGATCCCTAGGTACGCATCTACTGTACTCAGCCATGGCCTTCCCATTATAATTGGGAAGCCCCCATTGTCATTGTTGAATTCTATCACCAGGAAGTCAGCTAGGTATGACCATCCACACACAGTGGTAATGATGTCCTCCACCAATCCCAAGGGAATGGTGATGGACTAGCTAGCCAGCTCCAGTTGAATGTTGATCTTCTTAAGTTGGGGCAGGTTTCAAGCTTGATACATTTCTCGTGATATTAAATTAACTCTGGAACCTGAGTTAAGAAGAGCCTTATGTGGTTTGTTCCTGACGATTTGTAAATAGATTAAGGGGCTTCCAAGATCAGAGAGTTTCCTAGGAAGGTGGCCTACCTTGATCCAGTTGGTTATGGTATGTGTTAACATAACCGTATGTGTACAGCTCTGTTGGTGGACTGAAGGGTACTCCAAAGTTTTAGATGGTGGAGGAGTATACATAGACTTAACTGCTTGTTGTTATGAGAGCTTGTCTGGGCTTTTGGTTCTAAAGAAAGGTCTTCTCTTTTTACAATTGTCAGAACCAGTAGCAAGTTGAATGTTTACAGCTCTCGCAACATTACGTTGCTACGGTTGAGTAGGGAGTTCCCCTTGCATTGTTGAAGTAGGTTGTATTGGAACTACAAGTGGAAGAGTTGCGAATGGAGTTGGAGGATGGTAGGTATGTGGGGTGCCTCCCGGAGGAGAAGGAGTCCTCCTAAAGTACTCCTAAACTTGGTAGTGACGTTGGGGAGTTGTGTGATCCATAAAGTCACTTGGAGAAACCGGTTGTTGCACATAATATCCATATGGTTCTGGCTACTGATAAGGGTACTGTTGTGTTGGCGGTGGCATCCCCCATGACTGTGGGTATTGCCGCTGCTAATGTTGTCCGATGCGTTGTGGTGGAGTTCCACTTGGATAGTATGTTAACGGTCTTGGGTTACCTTGAGGATAAGGTAACCTTCGGGGTGTTTGCTGTTTGTTGAGTCTTGGGTTAAGTGCATACACCCCAAAATCTTGTAGATGTGAGATGATTGGACAACATCCGTTAGGATGGTCATATTGGCAGATCTCACATTCACCGTCATCATCTGTGTCTAAGTCCACAACCTCATCAGAGATAGTAATTTTCCCCTTACCCTTGTTATGTACAGGGCCTGATTCTCTCCGCTTTATCTTATCTTTGTCACTACCTCATTCTACCTTAGACTCCTCTACGATTTTCAAAATAGTTTCAAGTTTGGAGTCTAAGGAATCCCACAATTGATCCACCTTGGCCGATACTTTTGTTGTTAGTTTTTGAATCGGCAAGGTTTTTCTGTTCACCAACTCTTTGAGTGGTGACTCATCCTCCTCATCACAAAATCTCACTCCCTTCTTTCAAAGGGAGGGATCACGGTTGTATTCTTCTGTACTCTCTCTTTTTCGTAGCTCACCTTCTTCTTTGGCTACTTGCTCCAACAATCGATGTATTTCATGGGCTCTAAGTTCTGATAGTCTCCCTTGGGCATAAGCCCCAAGGGTTCTTCTAGTCTCATGTCTTATCCCATCTACGATGTGGTGAAGTTGATTCTGTTGTGCGTATCCATGGCCCGGGCAATGATGTAACAATGCATAGTAGCAGTCCATGGTAGCATCCAAGGGTTCATGATTACCTTGCTTCCATCCTTGGATCTGCTTACGCAAATTAGACACTCTGGAGTACATTTGATACTTATCGTTGAAGATTTTTAACATCGTACTCCACCTCCTGATGGTTTCTGGCTCTAAGGACTGGTACCAACTCTCTGCTTCCTTGATGAGTGTCCTGGGAAACAACTTAAGTTTTTGCCACTCGTTTTCTATGTTTTGCAAGGCACAAGTATTGTGGAATGCCTGTAAATGATGTTGCGGATCTACATTGTATCCCCCTTCAAAGCATGGGATATTATTCATGTCTAAGCGTTTGATCCAACTGTCCTTTTGATGCCTTGTTGGAATTCTCACAGCCTCTATTATATCGAGCATACTTCGGGTGGCAAGTAGGGGCTCATCATGATCATCTCTTTCATGATGCCTGTGATGTCTTTGTTGTTCCCTACTTTCCCTTCGTTCATGCCCTTGTCCTCTCTCTCAAATCTCTCGTCAAGGTCTCTCGTTTTGCCTACCTCTATCCTCACTGTTATGCTCATGTTGGATGTGCCCATATGTGGAAGGAGAGGATGAGTGATGAGATGAAGGAGAAGAGACAGGAGAACCATCGCCATGACAATGCTTCTTGCCTTCTCTTCGGCTGCTACAACCCTAATCGTGATGACGATCTAAGTGCCTATCCTTATCATGAGTTGTTGTTCCCTCTGTGAATAGTTGGCATTCACGGGGATTAGAACCAGTGTTATGTATCGTTGAGCATAGGTTCTGATACCCTACCTTCTTACCATTGTTAGGAGGGGAAACATCATTTGATAGAGAACCCGTTATAATGGGTTCATCATCTCCTATTTCACTAAGGACATGCAGGACCCCTTTGCCCTTCAACACTATATGTTCGCTCTCCTACCTTGAGTCCCTCATACATTGCACTGCTATGGGATAATAATCCCTTGTGTCAAAATCTTCCGCAACGTATTCAGTGTATAATTCTATCATGCCAATCTGTGTCAAAGAACGGAGGATCATGTTAGGGACTGATCGATCTGGAGGTAACACTATGTTACCTTGCAAATCTCTCCATCACAATTGTTCGTCTTGATGGAGGATAAAGGTAAAGTCTGGTATGTACTCGTCAGGGTGAGTATATACCACTCGATATTGTTGAGGAGTTGGCAGATTTCGGTTATGTGTTTTTGATTGCTGATTGTTTCGTGTATTATCCCTAGGTGGTGTATTGCTCTTGTGAGAAGAAGAAGAAGACATTGTGTCTTATCGATGTGCTAATTAACCATTATAAAATTTTTCTTTTAAGTTAACCCTAAGGTTTGTTTAAGCTCCCAATGATGTGAGTGATATCCTATGTTCTACTTAGCGCAAAAACACTTAGTCCCCGGCAACGGCACCTATGATGAATGGCGAGATACCCCTACACTCAACCATACGAATACGAGCGTAGCATGAGCGATCCAGTAGAACTCCGCAAACTAAGTGCCTACATGCCTCATTGAACACTTAAGGTTAATTATTCGTTGTCTTCCCATACTTACTTGTAGTTGTCACGGTGTATGGTTAAGTAAATCTGAGGTATATGATTTTTATATCTTTTTATATTTTTGTCTCCTATGCTAACAAGGTGAAGGGTTGTGAGACTAATTGACTAACTCTAACTAACGAACTAAGTCTAAATTAACCTAGCATCAGCATCCATTCCCACTTACCGTACACACCCTGAACCGATGCAACCTTGGCTACCAAACGCTAATCGTTGCTAGGATCACCAAGCGTAACGCACGTGCTCAAAGTGGTCGTATTGAGGCACTTAACTAGGAGAGAAGGGTTGACAAGGATTTATTAACTAATAAAGCATGTAAATAACAGATAATAAATAACAGTAAATAAAATCCTAATTAGCCTATTCCATGCACTACAAGGTTTATCCACGAAGCTCATCTTTATTGCCGTACACAAACTTGTGTTCAAGTACAATGTCTGCTATAATAAAGATTCGTTCACTTTGGGACTCCTACTGTGGGCACATGGAAAATATTCTATCTTTGGAGTGATCAATCTGCCAGAGTTTCACTACGGTCTAAGCCTAGGATGAGGAAACAAGGGGGAGCCGCTTCTTATTTATAGATATGACGATGCACCGCGATATCATGTACCCGATATTGCAAGGGAAGACGCGATATCGCGAGGGATGCGATATCGCGGCCCATGCAATATCGTGTCCCATCAAGGAGGATCCACTTGCATGAGTTTTATTGATCATGGCTCTAAACTAGTGTAACATCTTCAAGGATGTCATGGAAAACTTCTCTAAATTTATGTATAATTTTAGGATTACTTCTCATCAATTTTTATTCATTGTTAATATTTTTATATTGGAATATCTTGCAAATTCAATTTTTCTTGGCAATTTTAGATCCTCATAATTTTCAATATTTTGGTGCATTTACAATATCTTATGAACTAGACCTTTGATTTCAATTGTTTGAACACTTATGAGTGCCTAAAGTTGAGCTCATTTGTTGTGACGGCTGAGGATATGGTTTTCAAAAATTTTTCTAAAACCCCATTTTGAAACATTAAGGTAACTAACAGTCAACATAACTTATCAAAATAACTTAGAAACTTGATTATTGTAGTTACCCTAGAGCCTTAAGAATGTTGTTTCATAATCAACTCAACCTTAAATGTTGAATTTTTTGAATTTTTTTGAATTTTGAGTTAACCAAGAATCCAAAAAGGGTTTAATCATTATGGAAAAATTTTCATAACTAATGTTGATTCTTTGGTGATTGCAGATGATTCCTAAATAAATTCCTAAGATTGAAGGTCTTTTACAAGACATGGAAAGAGACCAAGAAAAGGATATAGGAGGACATGCTTGTGGACAAGTTGCAGATACAAGAGTTAAAGCTTAAACATCACATGTTTGCTACCTAGAAATCAAATGGTTGATGAGAAGAAATTTTAGTCCATCCTTCAAAAGTTCTACATAAAAATAAAAGTTCTAACATAACAACCAAGATTGGAAAAATTGCCATCACTAGTGATAACATGAAGATTCATCATTGGCAAATTTTTGAAGACTTCTAAAACTTTGTAAACTTTGATGGTTATCTAGTCTTTTTATCATTTTGTAATACATCCACTTGAATAAAATTTTGTAATGTGATACTAAAGTTTAATAATGTCAGTTAATCTACTCTTAGTCACCTTGTAATTTGTAATGGAACTTCATCCATTTTATACAACTTGAGAATGAGTTTCTAGTGAGTTGTGGGGGTATGATGAAGTATCATTTGTTAAATGTACTGATCCATTGTAACATCATAGATGCTACGTTGCATCCTTGTTGATGCATTTGCATCAATGCATATGCATTGATGAAGCTTGAGATGCATTTCTATATTTGCCTATAAATATGCAAGCATCAGCCACATATATGGCATCATTTGATCAATAGTGTAGCTAAACTCTTGTAGTACCATAATCTTAGAAAACAGTCAATAAGTGCCTACAACATGGATTTGAGTTAATTGTACATCGAATTATTTAAGTGGTGTTGTCCCTCAACATAATTCATGGCCAACAATAAGATTGAAATTGATTCATATTAGTTGAAGCACTTTGACTTAGAATAGATTTACTTTCAATGCAATTTACTTACTATGTACTTAGTTAATATTTACATATTCATGCACATTAATCAAATTGCAGAATGAGCATGATCTATTTTGAGTGTAAACACATATTTGCTTGGTAATCCTAGTAGTGTTATTGTTTGGTTCACCTGGTAGCAAATTGCATGGTAATCTTAATAATGGGTACATGAGTTTAAAATGTGTATGGCAAGCTAGGAATGGACACTCATCACCCATAGGCTAGTGTAGAATTTATCTTCTTGTTATTAGTTAGATTAATTAAATAATTAATTTCTATGTTTACATCTAACTTAGCCATAGCTGCACAACATTAAAAAATCATTTGCCTCAATTTAGACTAAACCATACATAATAGAGCTAGCACTAGACCAACTGAGAAGACAATGACCTACGATTAATGCTTAACGATCTAGATACCAAACTAGTCCCATCCCCAGAATTCGACTGAATTGTGTATGAACACTTGTGATCTATATAGTTGGGTGTAGAAGACTCTCGTTGCTCATTAGCTTTGTAAAAGTAGGAGCATATTTTATAGTTAAAAATCAAAGGTGTTGGAGACTTGCATTACAATGGAATATTGGTACAAACCTAAAAAGGTTTAGAGGTAATAGAAAAATGACTTACAGTAGAAATAGAGTCCACCTCATTGTCATCCACAATCCATTCCCAAACTTGATAAGAACCAAACTAGTGAAACTTGATGTTGATGGAAGAAGCCTCTTGCCCAAATCTCAAAACCTTAATATTAAAGTATAAAACCTGCACTCGACAATCTAAAAGTTAGATCATAGAAAGAGATAACTTAGGATCAATGTATGTACTAAAAAAAGAAGGGATCCAACTTGAGAGTTTCCTTTCTCATACATCAATTTCTTAATCTTGTATTATAAAAAAAGCATTGATCCAAGCTTATCAAAGGATTTAATGTACTATGATCCTCATTTAGTTTTGCAAATTTGAGGAATTTGAGGTTTAAGCATAAGATTTCTAGTAAGAGTCCCCACTAGTTACCCTTCCCCTTATGAGACATGTTTTGAAAGTAAAAGAGATATTAGTACCATTGATAAATATGTAAGAAAAAAATCTACAAAAGAGTACCTTTAATCATTGCTTAGTTTTATAAGAAGATTGAGGAGGAAGCTTTTCAAAAGAATGATCAAGAGTTCATCCATGATAGCTAGGTGTAGGACAACATTTTCTTTAACGTCATTGCCTTACACGAGAAAAATTAACTAAATCATGGTTAATCAAAAAGAAGAAAAGGGGTATGCAAGATAGAAATATTGCACCCTACAAATCTTGATGACTAAAGGAGATTAGTGTCACCTACCCCTTCGGTATGACTTCCTTGAAGTAAAATCGTGTAGGCATGAAAAACTCTTTATATGGAGACTGGCGAGTAATTTGTCTGAAAATTTCTCTCTTCAACATATGAAACGATAGCCATCTTAAATAGATTGATGGGCAACGTGTTTGCAAATGGATGGAAGGAGGTATATTTGCGGTGAACCTTCTTTGGAAAAAAGTTTTGATAAAGAGATTGTAAATTCCACAGGTGATCAGATGGTGACAATAAAGTGACAATAAAGCTTATGTATAGTCGATAGGATTTTAACTTTACGTAGTTGTACGGACACGCAAAGAATCCCTTACACGTACACTGCGTCCTGGCCTTAGTTGACTCGTCTCGGTCAGAGGGAGGACGTGGAAATTCGTTGGAATTATGCAGCAAGGCCATCTGCAAATCTTGTTGGACATGCAGGCAGGCTGTTTTTTACTTTTTATTTGAAGGATTAGGTTGCATCTTTCACTGTTCTAACATTGTCATCCTTCATTTATTGGAAATAAAATTCGATTCGTGGGAATTATTTATGTGATTTTTTAAAACTTTTTCCGAGGGTCCGATATGTCTATAAAAAATTGGAATTTATTTAATCCCAAGTAAGATTGCGAAAGGTTATTTTGCCCTGGTACTAAGAAAAGCCTCTTAAAAATATAAAAATGACAGTGTGGCGATGGAGTGAAGAAATAGTGTTTTATCTCTATATGGTCGTTTGCATTCACTTTTATTAACAATTATTTTCTGATATTTTAATATAATTTCATCTTTAATTAATCTCAATATTGCTTGTTTTTCATTTTAACAGCAAGGTGATAATTAAGAGTATGCTCGGAATAGCAAATTTGTTATTTAATGGACTTAATTTGATTGGTTATATCATTTTAGTTAAAGTGAGAAATAATTTTTAATGTTTTAAATTTCAATTTCACTTAAATTTAAAAAGCAAATTCACTCTCATTTATTTTTGCAAATTTATAAGCTTAAGAGAGATATATTTGTATGAATAACTACACTAGAAGACAATTGTGCAGTGTATTGTATATACTTCTTTTTCCTTTAACCATTTTAACTTAAATGGAAAAAGTGTTATCACTTGGAGGCTTAATGCTTATCCAACCAAGGCAAGTTCTTAGGTAGGTTTGTGGATGAGTAAAAACCTAACATCTTTTTAAGTGGAAGCACAATCATCACTCCAAAAGATACTTTTATTCTCACTTCAAACTATAATTTCTATTCCTCTACCCTCAAGCATCATAATTAGGCTAGCTACTATCATCATAATCCTAGCTTAGTCCCCAAAAAATGGGGTAGGCTACATGAGTTCTTTTTTGTTCTTCATCTTCCATAAAGATTTAAATCTTTGTTTATTTGCAATTTTTTTAGATCATCTTAAATTATTTTCCCATGTTTTATTTTTATTTAGTCTAGGCGTTTAAAGATGAATAATTACCACCTAAATTTTAGGCCAACTCATTTTGAATGAGCTTAACTATTTTTTGAAGGAATAATTCTTAATATGAAATAAATTATCCATAATATAAAATAAAAATATTAAAATATTAAACTTTAATTTATTAAATAATATTAAAAATAGTAAACTAAATATTTTTATTATTTTTATACTAAAATAAATAATATTAACAAAATACTTATTTAAAACCTGCCAACTCTCTGCAGATGATTCGTCCCTAACCTAAACAACTACAACACGCCTAATTCTGTGACCTTTTAGAACACTACTAGTTCTCTGAGTCTTAAACACTGATTACATATCCTTTTGCAGGCCATAGGTATCTCTAGCAAATCCCTAGAAATACCCGTTGTCATGATCAGTCCAGGGGATGCTTTAGTGGCTTGAATAACCCAGGAAGCATTCTTCATTACCAAAGTCAACATTTTCTGGAGGCCATTGAATGTGTGCAGAGAAAGCGGACAAGGTGAACTGGTCCACATTTGTTACAGATTCCAAATAAAAATCGCAACACAAGGCTATGCTAAATATTAATACGCGTCACTTGAAAATGGCTTCGCCACGTGGTCTCTGGCTGAAGACCCGATGCATTTATCTTTACTTGCTTGGGCCAAGTTGTCTAGAAAAAAGAAAAACAATGTCGGCAGCAGCCAGCCAGAAAGACAGGGTTGAATGGTTGATCCGGCTGTGCAAGTTAATTTAACCTGAGAAACTCAAAAACAAAGTATGGCTGAATCGTTGGATAGACATAAATTCTGCTATTTCTAAATCAAAGAAGACTATGCAGACAGAAACCAAGTATGGATGCAATCTCACATACAGAAATTGATGGATACAGTCTATTACTGTGTTACACGCTCAGATAAGAATGGGAATCCAAAACATTATTGCATTTAACTAAAATACATCCAAGCATCTTTCCACAAAAAATTCCATGGGTCTTCAATCCTTGAACTGATCAATTAAACTCAACTCAATTACATTCCTCTATAACTGCTCATTAACCTCTAGCAAGAAAGAATAAATTAGGCTGCTAAGAGATTGCCATTCATAACTGCTCATTTACATCTACAAAGAATCAATCAAATAGCCTGCTGAGAGATTACTATTCCCTGGTACAGATGAAGATGATAATAGGTACCCATGTGCGCGTATAGTGGTCACCAAGAATCGACTTACAGAGGCACGACTGTTACAGAGAAAATGGTAGAGCGCTCGAGCTCTGTACATCATCAATGGAAGATTTGCGCCACAGCAAGGCAACAGCATCTGCATCGTCCCCAAAAACTCTTCAAAAGACAATACCATCGTAATAATAATTATTTCTTTCTGGAACCACCACAAATCAAACCATAAAAATGGTCTGAGAATTTTTATACCAGCGGCCCTTCACTTACTTCAAACGCTGAGCTCCTGGACTACTGCTGCCTGCATGTAAAATTAAAAACAAAGAAAGCTACAATCGCAATTCTCACAACACAAGGTACGAATATATTGTGTCACGAAGCCCGGTTCGGAATATGTGGGTCCCTTGTTCCCCAAATCCACCGATTTGGGAAATCTGGTTGCATTGAAGCGGACTGGAGTTTGTTCTTTCTCAGACCAAAAAGTTAGATTGCAGGTTCAGTCCCATGATTGTGGCGTAAAATCGTCGAACCAGTGGTTCACCGTTGAATTATGTATGCATCCCCAACATCTAAGCGTTAAAAGGTTACCAGCAGCAGTTCAGATGATGTGAAAAGTCACCAGATGATTGTGGCTTAAATTGCTGGTGCTAGTAGTGTCCATCGGTGAATTCTGCAGCCTCAGCATCCCAACGCTCAATTGCATGAACAATACGGTATCTGCTCAGGAGAATGACTTGGCTTTGAACCAAGCACCTCTGGGTGCAGACCATAACAAAATGTCATCAATATCAATGTTAAGATGACCGCAGACCATAGCAAAGATGTCATCAATATCCATGTTAAGATGACGGTCATTAAAGTAATGGATAGGATCATTATTTAAAGGCTTAATGTTCATTTAAAGTCTTACAAATTTAAAAATAAACATCTGACCATCACTCCAAGAAAAAAGTCCTTTTTAAATTGCTATCCATCTTATATTATGATCATTAATATATGACACCAAGTGAGGTGACGCAAATGCTGTAAAATGACCATCCAAATGCTGTAAAGTGACCATCCATTTTATGGTCTTTCAGTAAATACGTGACACCATATGAAAATGGTCTTTCAGTAAATACGTGACACCATATGAAGCAAAAGTAGTGTGATGATTTTGTGATTAACAATAATGCATGGCATGAAGTAACATGGTATTAGAAATTTGTAGAAGGCATAACTAGTAGCTCAACACATCTCCCTTTGCATGGTAATTCTAGGTCAAATGAATTAGTTTTATTCTTAGTTCATGGTCTTCTTAGATAATAGTTGTTGATCTTGCAAGTGCCTAATGATCCTTTTTGACCCCAAAGATGATCATGGAGGCACCAAGTGATAATCCTTTTTGGATTTGATTTTCACCATGTTACTTAACTTTCTAGTATAAAAATGATACAAAATATTTTTAAATTCATATTGCTATCCATTTCCACTAGTTTCAAATTGTCATTTATAATTATTAATCAAGCAATATGCCAATAAAGTTGTAACTTAGCTAGTACTTCTTTATGAGTTTAAAAAGATCTAGTAAGATGCTTTAATTTTCATCGTTAGCTTTGTACCTCAACTTATTAGCTTGTCATAATAGGATAAAGTAATACTAAAAAGTTATATTCTTAGTTATATAAGTGTAATTCAAACTAGTAACCTTTTTTTTTTCTTTTTTGGACAACTTTGGAATAACATGAACAAGGCAAACGGAATTCTACCTTGATTACATCAAATGGAGTAGATTTAGGCAAAAACCCAAACATATGTCTACAACAATTCTCAAGATACTTGAGTATACTAATAAGCCAAGTCAAAATTGTAGGAGTATTAATAAAAATGGATTTTTATGATTTCTTTAAGTTGCAAGGTAGGGGGTGCAAGGATGTGGGGGTGTGTGGGGTATTGCAGAATGAAGGAACATATGAATGAAGATTGTGGCTATAAAAATGAGGTATTAAAAATATTAACATCATAATAAATTCAAAAGAAGCTTGGAAACTTGTTAAAAAAAGTTTTAGAAAGATGGCAAAATGAGCCACAAATACAAAAAAGGAATTAGCTTTATTAGCAAAATATTAAAAGTACCAGACATGATGAAACAAAATATCAACATGTAGCAATTCCAATATCCATCAGAGTGCTAATTAGTAGAGTAAAAATGGGATCACACCACTTCAGAGTTGAAATTAGAAGATGGAATAGTATACAACATGAAAACATAACATGCTAATTGTATTTATTACAAGTAGTATAAGATGAACAATATGTATTACTAGAATGTTTTAGAATAAATTTCCTTAAAAGAAAATGATAAATGTATAGTCAATCTTTATATGAGCTATTAAAGCTGCCAATATCGGTTTTAGAAAATTATATACAAAAAGTGTTCAAGTTACATGATGATTGAACACATTTGTTGTACTAAGGATTTATTACTACTAATGTATTTTTCACAAGTTAATTAGTCTATGCATATGTAATAAAAAACTTAGTTTAATATTAAAAACCAACTCAACTATAAAATTTGCAAAAAAAAGTTGAAAAGTTTCAATTCTAATCTTTTTCAATCAAATAATCATTTATCCTCCCAAACAAAGCTGTTAGAGATTGTTTCAAATCATGAAGGGCTTTGTTGAGCTTGGATACCTTATGTTCTTGGCCTCTCTTGATGAAACTTCAAGTTGAGTTTCATAATCTAAAATTGGGCATATGTTTAATTATTTAATTTAATTGATGAATGACAAAGTAACCCTACGTCCAATCATATGAATGACAAGCATTCACACAGGATTTGGTCGAATTTCGTGAACTTAGGAATAGATGGATGTCTTAGATAACTAAGCACTTAGATCCTGATTGTTGTCTTTTCAATCACACTTGTGTTGGTTCACTTCATATGGTTAAGCATGATTGAGATGCATGATAGATATATATTATTATTAAAATATTGAACTACTTAATCTAAGTGTAGAGAACTAATCTAAACTAGCCTAAGCATAGAGCATCCATTCCAAACTTTTTATACACATCATGAACATGCACTAATGGTGCTAGGTTACCAAGTGTTCACTATTAAGCGTACCATGTAATCACTATTGGGATTATCAAATGCTATTATGTTATGCTTGAAATGGTTGTGCTCATAGGTGTTTACTTAAGTACTGAATAATAAATTTGTTAACTCATAATATGGAAAAGTAAATAAATATTAATAGTAAAGTACGAGAAAGTAAATCAAAATGCTAGTCAAAGTGCTGCAATTAAGGAAACAAATCTCAATTTTATTGCCATCATGTACATGTGTCTAGGTATATAAAGCACTTGAATAGAACTCCATGTAATCTATTTAATCCATGTTGCAAGCATCGAAATAAGAAAAATTCTAACTTCTATGATGTGAAATTGCAAAAGTATGGCTAAGGAAATGACCAAATAGTGTCATAAATGTGGTGGATGCATGCATTTTTATAGGCAAAGACAAAGATGACATCAATGTTTATGTATTGAAACATTAAAGAATGCATCGATGTATACACATTGATGTGACTAACTAATTTGTTATTCATCATACCCTCATGACTATCTAAAAACTCATCCTCAAGTAAACAAAAGTGGGATCAAGTTGATTAAAAAACTGGGGAAGCATGGGACTTACTACTGATTGACTACAACATGAGTACTACAATACATCAAAATTATTTGAATGCTTACAATTGGACTTACCAAAATTTGGATTCGTCATTATGTACAAAATTGGCCTAAGGAAGGTGCCCTAGATGGTTTTAGGACATGGTAGCTTCTGCAACTTTAGTAGCTTCTTCTCCTACCTTGGTTCTATTGGTGGTCTTCTCATTATTGCTACTTTTAAGAGTCAAAAGACATCCAATAAGGCATTCATCTTCTCCTCCTCACTTCTAGAATCATTGATTGTCAAGGCAACATAACTTATATTTGACGATGTTGGCACATTCCAAGCGTAGGCAAAGCAAAAAATAACTCTTTAGTGTTGACTAGCCATGCTACAAATTTCTTGTGTTTGATGTTGAATGCTCACATGATGTTTTGAAACTCTTTATGGTCTATGATCCTCCTAGCCAAGTTCTCTGTGATAAATCACTAAGTTTCAAATCTTTTTTTGAAAACCTCAAGCTCTGCATTAGCCACTTCAAGATTTTGCTCAGTCTCTTTGTGGAGCCTGGATGTAACCTCATATAAGAGGTATGCGTTAGATACCTACTCTTCCAACTCTAACCACAATTGTCTAGTAATTAACAATGTCAGGTTTGTGGAATAAAGTTTGATGAGCTTCATATACTCTATCATCTCTTCTATCTAAAACTCCATGTGAATCTCCACTTGATTGTATGCGTTCAACCCATCAAAGATGGGTTGCCATGCATATCCTCATTATTAAAGGTACTAGAGGATGTCATTCATTTTTGCCTTAGTTAATTGGATCTCCTTTCCATTTACTTCCTTATGCATGCTCACTTGATCCCTGTAATGATTTTCACATTTTCATATTTTAGAGCCTCATTCTTCTAGGTGGTGACCATGATGGTTAACTTCTATCTAATGGCCCATACCTTCTCCATTGAGAGATTTTAGTTTTTAGTTGCCAACCTTCTAACATCCTAATTTATGTTAACAAGTTTCTCCTACTAGTGCTTAAGGTATTCTTCCATCTATTCCTTCTACTTCTTTGTCTTAAGCAACTACTAATTTTCTTTGGTCAGGTTCTTATTCTCTCAATGCACCTGGATGAGATCATTGTTAGTATTATGAAACATTGTATTTGATAATGTTGCATCCTAGATGACCTTTTCTTTTTCTTTGACATTACTTTATCTCTCCTGAAGCTTTTGAAAAGCTTCATCCCATGTCAATAATGGTTGGATCTAATAAGAGGGCTTTGAGTTTTGCAACCTTGGCTACCAACCATTGATCGATATTGGTAGCCTCTTGAAGCTATGATTTTACTACTAGGAGCTTGCCTCTTATTTTCAACAATTCTTACTAGATAACTAATATATCTTTTAGGATATTGAACATCTTCAAAATTGGTTGCTTGGTACCCTCCAACCTTTCTAGCACTTCTTCATGCTAAGCTATGGTTATTTCCCTAGATCCACTTCTTAGTGACACTTGGATATCTGCCATGGTAGTAATGTCAAGCATAGGTACTATAGGAATCTTTAGTACTTCTCCTACTCTATTTTCTGTCACCTCTACTATTGTCTTATACCCCTTATGTAACATGATAATCACTATGGCATCTTCTCCTTCTTTCAATAACATAGAGAAAGTTGCAGCATTGCTTAAAATTTTGAAAACTTGTTTAGTTGGGAGGAATACCGAAATCTCTTCTCTAGCAAGGTTAGTAGGAATAGTGGCTTGGCCCCTTTACATGAAGAATATATTTTTCAAATTGTCCAACAACCAACTAATGGTCCTTAAAAAATCATTAAGATTACTCATAGTTAGGCAATAAGCAAATGGCTCACCACCACCAAACGCTTATTATTGCTACTACTTCCTTCATTGCCTTAGGTGTTCTTCCACATCTATAGTGTTCTCAACTAGTGGTGGTGCCTCCTCTTGGAACTTTAAGGACATATTCTCCTTCATTATTTTCTATCACAATGCAAAAAGAACCCTTCAAAGTATATCATTAGCCTAACAAGAAATTTCTCCTCTTTTACATAATTTTATGATTAAGCAGGGAAAGGGGAGTATCTTCTTTCTTTTTTCATTTTCCTTGAATCTCTTCTTGATCTTCAAAAAGATTAGTTAAGACAGGTTGATAGGAAATTTTCCATTAAAATCTGCACATGCTATAGCAAAAAAATGACATGACCTTGTTGGGACATATTGATGAATTGGGATGGTACACTGTTATCTTAAAGTATATCTTATTTGCCTTAATTAGAACACCGTACTCCTTATGGTCAACTCCATAGCATCTCTGGCTACATTCTTTCTTCACTTCTACATTAAACTAAATTGACACCTTGACAAACTTTGCCCCAACATTGGGTAATCCCAAGGCCTTCTCTATGGCCTCTAGCAAGTAGGAAATGATGATATGCTTAATCTTCACTATTGCATATCCTCAATGATTGTTCCAAAAAAAGAAAAGTTTGGCCAAGGTACCATTTCCCACTCATGGAAATGGTGGGCCAAAGAGAGGATGCCTGCAATTATGCAAGCCTTCTCAAGTGCAAACTTCAAGAATGATCTATAGTTTGGTTCTTGAAGAACTATGCTTTGGACCTTGTTACCTTGGACTTCTCCAAAAAAGCCTTCATGAGAATAACCTCAAGGCCTGGCATGGGTCTAGGCACTTCATCTTTCCTAGAAAACTCTATTCGCACAATAGGAATTTCTTAGACATATCCCACTCTAGATACCATTCATAGTTGATGAGACGCGCCATATCTATAAATAAGAGGCGGCACTCCCCTTATTTCCAAATCCTGGCTAGACGTAGCGAAGCTCTGGCAAATTGATCACTCCAGAGTTAGAATTTTTCCCATGTGCCTGCAGTAGGAGTCCTAGAGTGAACGGCTCTTTATTCGAGCAGCTTGTAACCTGAACCCAAGTTGTGTACGGCAATAAAGACGAACTTGATTGGATAAACCTTG
>MNCI01017705.1:624863-638976 GCA_015680685.1 Gnetum montanum | reverse complement strand
GTGTGTACGGCTAGCTAAGGAATCGGCTGCTTATCACACTTAAGCTAAATAGGTGCCTCAGTACGACCACTTCGAGCACTTGCGTTACGTGTGGTGATCCCAGTAACGATTAGCGTTTGGTAAGCCACAGTTGCATAGTTCAGGGTGTGTCCGGTAAGTGGGAACGGATGCTGACGCTAGTTAAATTAGACTTAGGATCTTAGTTAGAGTTAGCTTAGTTTTCTCAACCCTTTCTCCTATAGCTTAGAAGATAAAACTGAAAATACCAAAAAAATCACATACCTCGGACTTGCTTAACCATACATCGTGACACTTACAAGCAAGCCTGGGAAGACAACGAACGATTAACCCCAAGTGTTTCTTGTGGTGTTAAGGCATTTAGTCTGCGGAGTTCGACCGGATCGCGCGTGCACGCTCGTGTTCGTATGGTTGAGTGTAGGGGTACCTCGCCACTCATCAATAGTGGTTTGGTTACATGCATAGCTTTTACTACTTATACCACTTGCTATTTTTTTTTGTTGTTCTTGGCCTACTCTTAGGTGATTCTCCCTTGATTTCAATGATCTACCATCTTTAGGATCTCACTTTAGCACCATTTGCAATCACATAGACAATAATTGATTACCTCTAATAACATGATTATAAGAATTGGTATCCTTTGAACATTCATTAGTTAGCTTAATTTTGAAACAATATATCTTTATTCCTCCTAAGTGATTGTATTCTTATGGTTATGAGATCCTAATGTAGCTAAAAATTGTTAATTTATTTAATTTTTTACTAATATTTATTCCTTAATTAAGATTAACTAACTTAGCTATTCAATTATGGGATATTGGAGACTTTTTAAAATTCTAGTGTAAGTGCTCCCACAATGTAGAGCTTAACTTCGGGAGCTCATAGAATAAAAAATAGGTAAAACCAGATTTATAGAAGTCATGATATCACAGGTAGAAGGCTTTGGGCTCAAAATAATGCAAAAACTCCATGTGCATTTAAAGGAAAATGCCAAAGTTAGCTAGCATTCATGCATATATATAGTTTTTTTTATACTACATCAATGGAAATGTGTTAATGTAGCCTAAACTTAAAATTTTCTTTTAAATTTCTAGCCCATTTTTGAAAATTTTGAAGTGATTTAAGAATTGAGGAAAATCCAGAAAGAGGGTTTAGACATGAGAACAACATTAGTAAGGTTAGTTGGAGGTTTTATAAATGTTGACAAGCCATAATGCTAGGAATAGGGGTTTTGGCTAATGAAATGCATGAGAAGATGGTTAAAACATGAGGTATGCCTTCAACTTGGAACTACAGCTTATTGTTTTTAGCATGTGGATATGGTGTATAGACTAAATGTATAAAAGTTATACAACTTTCTCCTTTCCAAAGTAGGCTTATTCTCTTGATGTCCTTGTATAACCATCCCACAAGGCATCCATAGGCATTTTAGGAATTGAATATCAATCCAATTCATATGCCACACCCACACAACAATTATCTTTGAAATCTTATACTATACTAAATAACATCATTAGTTAAGTAATTTCATGTAGCAATGAGGTGAATAATGGAATAATAAAAGATTGAAGAAAAAGAAATGTGAGATGTTTTACCATGTTTGTAATAGGTCTTTTTGTTGAATGTGATTAAAATGATCATTATACCTATTAATCCAAGTTTCAAACCAATTTCATACCTTTTCCAATGACATCACATTACCTCATCTCAAACTTACAACCATAGGACCATCCTAAACATATGAAAACATCACTACTTAACAAAAGAGAACAATGAAGCATTTTTTATTAATTAATTACTTACACATTAAGTTTTTTTAGGAAACTGGATAATCAATTAGAGAGATGACTTTAGGCATGGATGACATGTCTTTCCAACTCCATAGCCCATGCTAATCCCATTAGAGAAGTACCTGTAGGCATGGATAACATGTTTTTTTAGTCACATAATAAGACTAGTCCAAGAGATCTTTGGGATTCCTAGATGTAGCCTACATTTAAGCATGGGTAACATGTCTTTTTAGTAGTACCCTAGGAATTAGTTTCTTTTTTGAATTAATTAATTGGTAATTGTGTGTTTTTTTACTAGAGGACTATCTTTAATCATGGGTAACATGTCTTTCTAGTGACATGGCAAGGTAACACTTATTCAAGAACATGCTTTCATTAAAAAATAATACATGAGTAATGACATAAATACATAAAGTAGTAAGACCCATAAAGGAAGTAAAAAAAATCAGCAAAATCCCATTGATATCACATCCTTGTCTATTTCCTCTTGGTTCTTCCCCCTTTCCTTAAGGCATAAAAATAATGAGTTAATTTTAATTGTTAATGTAAGAAGAACTATACTAATTTCATGATGAAGACCTTTTATTTATAGAAAGTGAAGGGATTGATGGTGTGATCTCACTGCTTGATACAACTAATTTTTCAATCATGTTGATAGCATAGTACACTATCCAAACAACAATGTTAGACTATACATAAATGACAATCCTTATTAATGCTAATTGAAAAGTCAAAATTAAATGAAATTAAATTAAAGACCTAAAAATAAAAATACCTCAAAGAAAGAAAAAGTATAAAAGAAAATGAAAAATTATAAGAAATAGAAAACATATGAAGAATTTGAAAACTTAAAATAAATTGTATAATAAAAAGTTAAGAAATCATGCCCTCACAAGATGTTAGGCCAAATGAATAGCTCCCTCATGACTGGGTTAAAGGATGGAGATACAAAAACTGGAACAAGCTTGATCATGGGTTAAGGTGTCGATGGGGTTCTTGGCTATTCGAAATCCTTAAAAGGTTTTACTTGTTACATGTTGATCATGATTAACTTGTCTAGGAAATTAGGATGGTAAACCTTCATGATGCCTAAATGAAAAGTAGAGTGGATAATATAGGATACTTTCCATACTATTTGTACTTTCATTCATTAAGCTACATGTGTGGGGTTCTAGTAGAGGACCTTATCTCCTATTTAAAAGTCAACTTTTCATATCCTAGCATCATGACATTGGGATATGCCTTGGTGAACTTCTTTCATCATAAGGGCTACTTCTCTAGTTTTGTTTAGCATGTTGAGGTTGATGAGATGTTTTTTTTTCTTGTTTTTGTGTGCTAAGGTCAAGCTCACAAGTTATGCAAGTGTGCATAATTCTACTTGTATTGGAAGTTTCAGCAACTTACCATACACCAACTCATAACAAGAGTAGCCAATAGGAAATTTCTAGGTGGAGTAGTAGGCCCATAAGGCATTGTTGAGTTTCATAATCCAATCTTGCATATACTTATTAATAGTCATAGTAAGGATTCACATGATTTTTCTATTTGATACCTCTACTAGGGCATTTTCTTAGGGATGATATGGTGTTAATTTATGGTCTAATCCTAAGTGTCTCATTAGTTTTTGAAAAGTAGCACATATAAGGTAAGTTTTATTATCATAAATTAATATCCTAGGCATACCAAACTTATTTA
The DNA here is from genome assembly GCA_015680685.1 of Gnetum montanum. Taxonomy (NCBI): domain Eukaryota; kingdom Viridiplantae; phylum Streptophyta; class Gnetopsida; order Gnetales; family Gnetaceae; genus Gnetum; species Gnetum montanum. The sequence continues at coordinate 635,473 of MNCI01017705.1, read as the reverse complement.
TCACACTTTTTTGGGAAAAAAACTAAATGTAGTGGTGGATGTACAATTTATTACTATTGTATCCTCTATCCATTCTGTGTAATAATCCATAGCAATGATGATGTAGGATTTTGAATTAGATGTGGGTGTGATGGGACCCATAAAATTAATTCCCCATAAAACAAAATCTTTCAAAGATTGGATCCATTATTGAGGATCTTCTAGCCTTGTAATCATTCATCTATCTCATTGGAATTTCTCATAAGAGTTGGCGAATTGATGTGCATCCTTGAAGATTGTGGAACAAAAGTATCTCACCATGAGGATTTTGATGGCCATTCTCCTACTTGCATAGTAATCTCAACAAGGTCCCTCATGTACATCTTAGAGAATTCTAGTTTGATCTTCATCAGGAATGCACCATTATAGTAAGCCATCTATGTAGATCTTATAGAGGTTGCCTTGTATCTTCATATTACGCTTGAGTTGGTGAAGGAATTGTCACTTTTTCTTCCTATCCCATTCAATAGGAATACCTTGTGTGAGTAAATATAAGATAAATTTTGTGTACCATGATTTTGCTACTTATATAGTAGCCATTGTTACCTTTTCAAAATGCATTTCATTGGAAAATTAGTAGAAAAAGGCTATTCATTAGCCTTGTTGTCCCATTTTAATTGAGACAAATGATCTACAACAATGTTCTTGGTTCTCTTTCTATCAATCATGGTAAAATCGAATTCATGTAAGTTCACTAACCATCATATGATATGGGGACTAACTATTGGCTTATTCAAGAGGAAGCATATGGCACTATCATTTGGTGAACAAAGATTGTATATCTGAGCACATAGTGTCTAAATTTCTCTAAGGCATATGCCACTTCCATCAGTTCCTTCTTTATTATGGTGTAGTTTAACTATGCACTTATAATACTTTGGCTTGCACAATGGATATAGTATAAACATTTCTAATCATCCAATTATGTAAGAACATCTCCTAAGACGAAGTTGGATGTATCCATCATAATGTAAAATGGCTTGGACAAATTAGGAGCTTATAGAATTGGAGTTTCTATGAGCTTTTACTTCAAAAGTTAGAATGCATGCTCACATTCCTTAGTCCATTCAAATGATGCATCCTTCTTTGTTAACTTTACTAGTGGTTTGGAAATCTTGAAGAAATTCTCAATAAATTTCATTTTATATCTTTTATGTCCAAGGAATAATCAAACATCTTTCACTATTTATGGTTGTTGTGTTATTTCTTGGATCATTCCTATCTTTTCTAATCCATTTCAATTCCCTTTTCTAAAATTTGGGGCCCCAAGATAATGCCCTTATGAATCACTAAATGGCTCTTCCACCACTTAAGCTTGAGATTTGTCTCCATACATCATTTTAACACCTACTCTAGATAGTCCAAAACTTGCTCAAGATTTGATCCATAGGTGGAAAGATCATCCATAAAGACCCCCACACCACCACCAATTTATCGTTGGAAGATGCTAAGCATAAGGCATTTCAAAGTTGTAAGTGCATTGCATATGCTAAAGGACATCTTCTTGCATGAAAAAGTTCCCCAAGAACTTGTGAATGTTATCTTGACCTAATCTTTTGAGGCTATTTGGAATTGATTGTATCCACTGTAGCTATCTAGAAAATTATAATATTTATGACCTACAATGGTATCTAACACTTGGTTCATAAATGGAAAAAAATAATCCTTAAAGATTACCATGTTAAGTAACTTGAAGTTAATGCAAATTCACCATTGCCCACCTTTTTAAGGTATAATAATAAATGGACTCACCCACTCATTATTTACTACATGATAGATGAATCTAGCTTTCGGGAGTTTTTCTATCTCCTTCTTTACTACTTCAATTTAGGATTTAATCTTCTCTAAGGCTATCACTTGGGCTTAATGGTAGAGTCTATGTAGATTTTGTGATAGCATATGCATGAATTGATACTTGTAACCAAGCAAATACTATTGGCCACTTATTCAACACTTTCAGCAACTTCTATTTTTGTTCCTTTGTAAGCTAGGCATTTATGATTACTGGTTTGTCATTTTATAGAAATACATATTCAAGGAATCTAGGTAATGTTTTTAGCTCTAAGGGTTCTAGTTCAGATGCTTCAGGAATTTCCAACTCTTCCTAATCTACTTCCATTTCTTCTTAATTTGTGCATCTAAGACTCTATATCTGAGTTGCTCCATTTCATCCATTTCGTTAACGTAAGCACTTGCAAGAACTTCTATTAGTTCTATGCATATTGTAAAGTTGGAGTGATCATCTAGTAACAAGTACAATATGCCCTCTTGTTTTGTAGTTACTACGTATAAGCACATTTACACATTAACTACTTTGGCATATAGTCTACATGCTATGATGGTTCTACTTTTTATTGCCCATATTTTCTACATATAGTTACATCCTATGTCATTGTACATGATGCATAGAACTCTCTTCTTCTATATCCTTTTATGTGTAGTCTTAGAAATTTCCAAGAACAAATCTTAGATTCCTAGCTTAGCATTGATTGATCTTAGCTAAGCTCTCCCCATAATGAGAAGAAAGTTCCCCTTGTAATTACCCACATGGATGATAAAGAAATTAGTAGGATATGACCAATCATTGATGCAGGTCATAATATCTTCCACAAGTCCTAAGAGAATGGTGATGGATTGGTCTACAAGCTCTAGCCAAATGTTGTATTTCTTAAGTGGTGATAGGTTTCAAGCTTTGTACTTTTCTTAATAAATCAAATTGACTATAGAATCCAAGTTTAGTAGAGCCTTGCATGACACATTTCCTATAGTTTGTAAGTAGAACAAAGGTTTCTTGGATTAGTTATTTTTCTAGGAAGGTGTCATATCTTGATCCAATCTGCAACTACATGTGTAAGCATGATAGTTTCTACATTGGGGACATTCTGGTTTTAAGGAACCTTAATTAAAATCCTAGAGATAGCTTGCATGGAGTTTGTAGTCATGAATATTTGTAATAATTTTAGTGGATTTGTTTACCTAAAAAATGACCTTTTCCAAGGCTTTTACTTGGACCTTCTTGAGTTATCATCCACCTATAAGTTTACAACTCTGGTGGCATGTTGTTATTAATGTTGTGGAGGTATTTTATCTTGCATAAGTGAAGTAGGTGGCAAAGGATTGAAGGCATGGGGTAAAGAGTATTGTGAAGGATGAGAAGCATAAGTAAAAGGATATTCAACACATGGAGTGGTAGGTCTATTATACTAGTAAGTAGAGACATGAGTAGTAGAGTTGTTGGGTGATACAGGTTGGTGGATGTAATATCCATAAAGATTAGGCTTCATGTAGGAATACTAATTCCTTGGTGGTGGCATTCCTCATGACTATGGGTTTTTCCACTACTAGTAGTACTCTTGAGGTTGAGGTGGAATTCCACTTATGTAATAATGTTGATGTTGATAGTGCTACCTATAGTTGCCTTAAGGATAAGGTAACCTCCTTGAGACTTGCTTCTTAATGAACTTTGAATTTAATGCATAATATCCAAACTCTTGCAAGTGTAACATTATTGGGTAACAACCTTTTAGATGTTCATATTAGTAAATGTCATAATTATCATCATTTGACTCAAATTCTTCAACTTCCTCTACTATAGCTGCTTTTCCTTGATGCTGGTAGTAGTCCTTCCCTATATCTCTTTTCTTTCCTTTATCTTTCTCCTTGACTTTTTTCTATTTTTCTTTTTCCTCCACAATCTTAAGTGTTGATTGGAATTTTTCATCAATGGAGTTCCACATTTTATCATGCTTTTTTTAATTTTTCTATAATTATGCTTTGAATGGATAAAGTCTTTCTTTGTACTACCTTCTATAATGATGCTTGTTCATTGAGTTTACGAAGACATACCTTCTTTTTGCAAATTAAGGGATCCCTATTGTACTTCTCTACATTTTTTCTCTTCTTTAGTTTATCTTCCTCCTTTGCAACTTGATTAATTAACCTTATCTTATTGCAAAGTTCATCTATGATATGACATAGCTACTCCCTTTAAGAAAGGCCATGGGCTAAGCATCGGTGAAGAAGAAAATAGTATCTATCTAAGGCTACATCAAGGGACTCATGGGTACCTTGTCTCTACCCTTGAATTTGTTTTCTCAAATTGGATATCCTAGAGTATGTTTCATATTTGTCATTAAATAATTCGAACATTGTACTCCATCTCTTGATAGATTGTAGATCCAAGGAATAGTATCAACTTTCAAATTTTTAAATGAGTGTCCTTTGAAAAAGGTTTAGCTTTTGCTAGTCATTCTCAATATTTTGCAAGGTGCAAGTGTCATGGAAGGCTTGTAGATGCTGTAGGTCTACATTATAGCCTCTATCAAACTTTGTGATGTTATTAATATCTAACCTCTTAATCTTGCTATCCCTTTGATGCCTAGCAAGGATGTAAATTACATTCTAGATATTGATCATGCTTCTCATGGAAAGCAATGATTCATCATAATTGTCTCAATCCCTATGGTTCCTATCATAATCACTTCCTCCTTTGCATTGCCTGATTTGCCTCCTTTCATGATGATGATCATTTCCTTGTTCATGTCTACCTTCTCTTCTATCATCCTTATGATGGTCCCTTATATCACCTTCACCTTGTCTATGATCATTTCCTTTTCCATCTTGTTCACGTTCATCCTTGTTGAAGCTTAGCGATGAGGATGAAGAGGATGAGGTTGAAGAATTAAGAGAGTTATGCCAACTTTCTCTCCTCCTATGACCCTTTTAACTTTCTCTTATCTATTTCCTAGAATACTTTAGCCTTGAGGTTTCTCTTATTTTGGGTCCTATCCTTCCCTTTCCTTGGTTTTTTGTCAAGGTTGAATGTAACCAAGGATGGTTCATATCATCTCCCCTAGGGGGTGGAGGATTCTAGCATTGAGATCTACCTAATTGATAATTAGTATTCTCCTTTTTTAATTACATTGTTAGATGAATAGAAGCCCTCTTTCCTTTAGAATCCTCTTAACAAACCTCCATGAATCAGTTCTTGAATAATTAGGACTCTATGGTTTTGTAGTCTCTAAAGATATTGAATTCTTTGTAGTCCATGGTCACTACTTCAAGCCATAGTTTCATCAACATTTCCATGAGCATTGCTAACATTGATTGATTAAGTAACAATATAATAATGCCCTCCAGGTCTCTCCATTACATCTATTCATCTTGGTGAAGTATGAAGGTAATTCTAGATGATAAGGAACTAGATGCTTTTAGACTCCTTTAACTTATTATTGCATGTCATTCTCACTCCTTGCATTTCTAGTTGCATCATTGGAAGGTGGGAAATCAACCTTGAGAAAAGAAGATATTGTTAATTCACAAATATATCTTAAAATAAAATATTATTATTTGCGGCAATAGATAAATCATGTTTGATTCTAACAATGATCCTTGAATAATCCTAGTTATCAAAAGCACTAGCATCAAAGTCCCCAGTAATGATTCTAATGATGAGGAGCAGAGTAATCCTATGTTCAATCATATGAATCACAAGTGTTAATCTAGGATCCAATTGAATTCTATGAACTTAGGCCTAGATGGATGCCTTAGATCCTAAACATTATCTTCCCAATTATACTTTTGTTGGTTCACTTAGTATAGTTAAGTGTGATTGAGGTACACAATAGTGTTTATTATTATTAAAATATTAAACTAATTAATCTAAATGTAGACCAGTAATTTAAACTAGCCTAATTATAAAGCATCTATTTCCAACTTCTTGTACACATATTAAACATGTACTAATGTTACTGGGTTATCAAATATTCACTACTAAGTGTACCAAGTATTCATTGTTAGGATTACCAAACGCTAGTACATTATGCTTGAATTGGTTGTGCTCATGTGTGTTTGCTTAAGTGCTAAATAATAAATTCCTTAACTAGTAGACTGAAAAAGTAAATGAACATTAATAGTAAATTGTAAGAAAGTAAAGCAAAATGCTAGTTTAAGTGTTGCAATGGAGGAAGCAAATCTCAATTTTATTATCTTCGTGCACATGTGTCTAGGTACATAATACATTTGAATAGAACTACTTAAAATCTATTTAATACACTTTGTGAATACTCAAAAGAGAAAAATTCTAACTTCTTCAGTGTAAAACTCCATGATTTTGGCAAAGGAAATGACCAAATGATGCCATAAATGTGGTGGATAAGCACAATTTTATAGGCAAAGACAAAGATTATGTTAATGTTTATGCATTGACATATATGCATCAATACAACTAACTAATTAATTGTTCATTATTAATACATGTATTTAATTATTTAATATTGTTAGATGTGTTTCAATAGGTTATTTCTAATTTTATAAACTAAATAAGAGAAATATAGTATTCTTATAGGTGGTGTTCTTATTAATGTTATTGTTATTATTATTTTACATAAGTGAAGAGGATATGTTTGTTAAAGTATTTTTTAAAAAAGTTTTGTGTCCTTTAATTTTACTATTATTGATGCTCAAACATGGATCTTTTATATATTTTATGGTTCAATGTTGAAATTCAATTAATCTTGGAAGTTTTTCTTTTTCTCATTTATCATATCTCTACAAGTATTTGACTATGCATATTTTATTTTTTATGTGCATTTCATTATGTATATATATTTTTATTATATCCATTTAGTTATACATATTTTATTATTTATCATATGCATGTGATTATATAATACTATGTCCATGAGGCATTTTGGACCCTAACCTTACCAAAGCCATATCCTCTGTAACTTTTTGTCATTAAACTAGAATTCTAAGCTCCTTTTTAATTATAATAAAATATAGTATAAAATGATTTTGTAAGAAAGTGCCTTAGAATGATGTCTTATTTAAAACCTAACTTTGCTAATATATCCAAGATGTTTAAATACACTAGCTTTGACCCTTAGTTCACTAGAATTGGAGCTATGATACCCGAGATGTCAAATTTTTAGTTTACACATAAGTTTCAACAATTTAATTTTAGAATTATGCTAGTGATGCTCATATATGATTTCAACATGTGGATACATTGTAGGCTTAATATGGATCTCTAAGTTCAAATAGATTTTGATTGGAAATTCTAGTGTACCTATTGTGATGCTTTAAACCTCAAGAATATTAGTTGGAAAGAGAAAATAGAAAATAAGCTTATGAAAATGGTTACAAAAAAATATAATAAAAAACTTATAAGAAAAAGTAAGTTAGTCAAAGTACAGATTACTTGTAAAAGGCAGTTTCATAATATGAAGAGTAAAAGTATAAAAAGTATAAGTTATAAGCGAAATACATAATATAAAAGCAATGATGCTTTCTAAAAATTCACCATTTTCTTCATCTTCCTCTTCCACCATCATCATCTATGGATCAAGTTTGTTTTGTTTTATGTATCAAAGCCACTAAGGATGAGTTGCATTTATTTCTTTTATGTGCTATGACTACTAATTTAAGACAACATTATAATGTTGCAGCAAAAAATTATATGATTTATTTGTGTTGCTCCCATTGGTGCTTGGTCAATTTGTAAAATCTATCTTTATTTTTTATGAAAATGTAGTATCTGTTCAATAGATCTATAGTAAATCTAGATTATACTAGAGATAGAAAGCCTAAAGGAAAAAATCCATATTACAGCAAAAAGTGAAAATCAAAAACCTATGAAAAGATGTTACAAGTAATATACCAAAGATTAAAGATGTCTAACAAGGAGTTGTATTACCTTGTTCTTTCTCCAATGCATACACCTAATGTACATCTCACAAGAAAAATAGTAGATTTAGTAACTAATGAAGTAGGGAGAAGGATCATATCAGTGCATTGACCTAATTTCAAATTATTTCTTTGTGTGTTAGAAGATAATACAAAGGGAATACAATACATCAGGAGGGAAATAGAGAGAAAAAGAGGGTAATTATTCTATAGAAAGATAGTGTCTTTAGAGAAAGAACTTCAAATCACCAATGCAAAAATGTTAACTATGCTAAGTAATAGAAGAGATAACTACAAATGTTAAGCAAATCTCTAAAAGCTTAATGAAGCAAAATGCCATATGGTAATAAATGCCAACTAACCCCTTTTCATTTTGAGATATCCTCTTATTTGTAGGCTGAAAATGCCTAATAGATTGCATTAAAGTAATGCAATGGGATCCATACAATCTTTTGAAAGATTCTATAAGGTTCTAAATAGGAGAATCAATGTATAGATGTAAAAGCTAACATTAGACATCAAATGTAGGATTGACACTAGACATCGAGAAGCCAACATGTTGAAAAAGTCAGATTTGATGTGAGATGCTGAATGTAGAATCAACACTGGACATCAAAGGTTGAAGAAAAAATGACATTGGAGCTGATGTCAGACATCAAAACTAGAAAAAGAGTCAAAACAATGCTACTAATGATGGAAAACATCATTTCTAGCAAGTTAGAGTTAGAAATCTAGAAACTATGCTATAGATGATGTAAGATGTTGAATCTAGACTACTGAAGATGACCTTAAGTGCTAAAAAGTCATAGAATGTATCCAAGTATCTAACTTGTGTAGAAAAAGCTAAATTGGATAGAACACTTATTGTCCACAATAAAATGGAATGGTTGAATGAAAGAAAAGAACTATTCAAGAAATGATGCAATGCATGTTAGCTCAATCTACAATAAAGAATGCCTTCTAGGGTGAAGCTATACAAGCCACTATTCACATTGTCAATATGGAATCATAGAAAGCCTAAGCTTACAGATTTGTATGTGTTTGGATGTCAAGTATACTATCATATATCCTTCGTAATCAAATTTAGTCCTAAAGCAAGATAAGGATAATTTTTTAGGTATGGCATTCAAACAAAAGGATATTTCATTTAGGATCTAGAACTTTAAAAGCTAGTGATTACAAGACATGTTATGTTTAATAAAGAAGAATTGGTAAAGAAAAGAGGAGTTGTGAAATTAATGAACACAAATCCCATGAAGATATTATAGAAGAAAGCAATCTAAAATCTTTTGATTTAGATTGTGATTTTCAAAGACCTATGAACTAAGAAGATAATGTCATAGCAAATTCATTAAACTATGAGAATAAAGCTTACCATGTAGAAAGCACTGATGCTAGTGATGAAGGAAGGAATCTAATACAAAAGAGATTCAGAGAATGGAAATAAACTATTAAGAGTCAAGTGACTAGGTCAACTTGAACATAAATGAACCAAGACTTACAAGAAGTCAATACTAGGAATTACATAATAATGATATCATAGCCAATGTTATGATGCCAAGTAAAGAAATTTCAAAGACTTTGGTAGAGGCATTCACTATGAAATCATTGGTAGAAGGTAGTGGAGGCTAAAATAGCCATGATGAAAAACAAAGAAGTTTGGGAGTTAATTCCATATCCCAAGGATCACTAACCTATTAAGAATCGATGGATTGTTATGATCAAACTTAAGAAATATGGAACATTGGATAAGTTTAAGTCCAAATTGGTAGCTAAAGGTTGTTGTTTTCAAATAAAAGTAATAGACTATGAGGAGATAATTGCACCTACTACTTGTATGGTCATATTTTGAATAATCATATCCCTGTTAGCCAAGATAAAGTGGAAAATTCATCAAATTGATGTTAGGTTAGCATTCATATATAAAGAATTGCAAGAAGAAATTTATATGGAATAGTCAAAAGGATTCATACAAGCTGAAAAATTGGTGTGTAAGCTACAAAAGATAATCTATGAGCTAAAAAAAGCACCTAGAATATGACATCAAAAGATTGATAAGTTCTTAATCAATTATGGATTTATAAAATCACAAAAGGACATAATTTATATGTCTTGTAAGAGCATAACACCATACAAGTGATACTAGCCTTTTATGTGGATGATATCATAGGGGCTATAATGGAACATAAAATAGTGGAAAAATTCAAGCATCAACTATCATTACATTTGATATTTCTAACCTATGATTAACACATTATTACCTAGCATGGAAATAAATAAGAGAGAAGATGACATTACTCTTTGTCAAGTCAAACATATGACAAATCTACTTGAGAAATATAATATGCTAAACTGCAAGAAAGTTCATATTCCCATGACACATAACTTTAATATAAATATTAAAGAAGAATCAATAGTTTTAATAAAATATTTCCAGATTATGGATGTACTTATGTACCTTATGAATATGGGACTTAACATTCAGTATGTTGTCAATCAATTGGTAGTGGTAATGCAAAATCCAAATCATCAACATATGCGAGCAACATTTCTATTCTTAATATATCCTAAGAATACACCCTCATATGAACTTGTATTATGGAAGTATATGCGAATGCTGATTGGGAAGGTGATACAATGAACTAAAGCTCAAAAATAGGATTTTTAATTCAAGCATATGGTAATCTTGTAAGCTAATTGATGAGTGGCGAGGTACCCCTACACTCCACCATACGAATACGAGCATACACGCACGATCCGGTCGAACTCCGTAGACTAAATGCCTTAACGCCACAAGAAACACTTGGGGTTAATCGTTCGTTGTCTTCCCAGGCTTGCTTGTATGTGTCACGGTGTATGGTTAAGCAAGTCTGAGGTATGTGATT
>MNCI01017705.1:570069-620997 GCA_015680685.1 Gnetum montanum | reverse complement strand
ACTGTTTCTATTCGTGAGTCTAAGGAATCCCACATTTGGTCTACCTTGGCCGATACCTCCGTTGTTAACTTTTGAATCAGCGTGGTTTTCCTATTCACCAACTCTTCGAGTGGTGACTCATCCTCCTCATCACAGAATTTCACTCCCTTCTTGCGAAGGGAGGGATCACAGTTGTATTCCTCCGCACTTTCTCTTTTCTGTAGCTCACCCTCTTCTTGTGCTACTTGTTCCAACAATACTTCAACTTCATGGACTCTTAATCGGGAGAGTCTCCCTTGGGCATAAGTCCCAAGAGTTCTTCTCGTTTCATTTCGTAGCCCATCCACGAGGTGGCGAAGTTGATCCCGCTTAGCGTACCCATGGCCCGGGCAACGATGTAGCAATGTGTAGTAATGGGTCATGGCAGCATCCAAGGATTCGTAAGCTCCTTGTTTCCAGCCTTGGATCTACTTACGCAGGTTAGACACTCTGGAGTACGTTTGATATTTGTTGTTGAACAATTCAAGCATCGTACTCCACCTCCTGATGGTTTCCGGTTCTAAGGACCGGTACCAGCTTTCCGCTTCCTTAGTGAGTGTCCTTGGGAACAACTTGAGTTTCTGCCACTCATTGTCTATGTTCTGCAAGGCACAGGCATCGTGGAATGCCTGTAAATGATGTTGAGGATCAGCATTGTATCCCCCTTCAAAATGTGGGATATTATTTATATCCAAATGCTTGATCCTACTGTCTTTTAAATGCCTTTTGGGAATCCTAATTGCCTCTCTAATGTCAAGCATACTTCGGGTTGCGAATAGGGTTTCGTCATGATCATCTCTTTCATGACGTTTGTGATGTCTACGTGGTGGTTCCCTATTCTCCCTACATCCTTGTCCTTATCCTAACTCCTCTCGACCTTCTTGTCGAGGCATTTCATCTCTTTTACCTTTACTCTCCGCGTTATGCTCATGGTGGCTAAGCCTAGATGTGGAAGGAGAGGGTGAATGATATGATGAAGGGGAAGAAGAAGGGGATCCATCACCACGGTGATGTTTCTTGCCTTCTCTTCGGCTGCTTCGGCCCCGATCGTTGTGACGATCAACGAGTCTGTCATTAGTGTGAGTGATTGTTCCTGCCGTGAACAACTGGTGCTCATGGGGATCAGAATCTGGAATATGTATCGTTGATCTAAGGCCCTGATGCCTAACCTCTTCACTAGAGTGAGGAGGAGGAACATCATTTGCTAAGAAACCCATCATGAGGGGTTCCTCTTCTCCTATTTCACCAATGACGTGGGGAACCTTGCCCTTCAATAGTGAATGTTGGCTCTCCTGCCTTGCATCCCGAATACGTTGGGCTTTTGTGGAACGATAATCCCTCAGAGTGTAATCATCCGCAACGTATTCAGTAATCAGCTCTTGCATGCCATACCGTACCAAGGCACGGAAAAGCATGTTGGAAGCAGAGCGATCTGGGGGTAACACGATGTTACCTTGCATGTCTCTCCACCGCAGTTGCTCATCTTGATGGAAAACAAAGGTAAAATCCGGCACATACTCATCGGGATGAGTATATGTGACCTTAGATTGTTGAGGACATGGTTGATCTCGGTTATGCGTATGATGCTGACTTTCTCCTGTATTGTCCTTAGGTGAGTTGATTTCGTGAGAAGAAGCCATTTCTATTGGTGTGCTAATTTCACCGTTATTTATTGTTCTTGATTAACTGATTAACCCTAAGGTTCGTTTTAAGCTCACAACGATGTGAGTGATATCCCTTATGTTAAATTGGCGAAAAAACACTTAGTCCCCGGCAACGGCGCCAATGATGAGTGGCGAGGTACCCCTACACTCCACCATACGAATACGAGCGTACACGCGCGATCCGGTCGAACTCCGCAGACTAAATGCCTTAACGCCACAAGAAACACTTGGGGTTAATCGTTCGTTGTCTTCCCAGGCTTGCTTGTATGTGTCACGGTGTATGGTTAAGCAAGTCTGAGGTATGTGATTTTTTTGGTATTTTCGGCTTATCTTCTATGCTACCAGGAGAAAGGGTTGAGAAAACTAAACTAACTCTAACTAAGATCTAAGTCTAAATTAACTAGCGTCAGCATCCGTTCCCACTTGCCGGACACACCCTGAACTATGCAACTGCAGCTTACCAAACGCTAATCGTTACTGGGATCGCCACACGTAACGCAAGTGCTCGAAGTGGTCGTACTGAGGCACCTATTTAGCCTACGTGTGATAAGCAGCCGATTCCTTAGCCAGCCGTACACACCCGTGGGTGCTCGTAACTAAGTCGTACTTATCACACGATCTAGCCTAGCAATGAGCAGCCGATTCCTCAACTAGCCGTACACATTGGACCCTGGAGTTACCAAGCGCAGAATCCTGGAATACGCTACTGGGTTACCAAGCAGCCAATGCTCGTAATTGAGTCGTACTCATGCATTGCGTCAAGCAGCCGATTCCTTGACTAGCCGTACACGTCCGTAGACGCTCGTAATCAAGTCGTACTTGAACGCACTAGGAAAGCAGTAAATGAAAGCAATAAATGAAACCACGTGCTGCAAGGTTTATCCAAACAAGTTCGTCTTTATTGCCGTACACAACTTGGGTTCAGGTTACAAGCTGCTCGAATAAAGAGCCGTTCACTCTAGGACTCCTACTGCGGGCACATGGGGAAAAATTCTAACTCTGGAGTGATCAATTTGCCAGAGCTTCGCTACACTAGCCAGGATTGGGAAATGAAGGGAGTGCCGCCTCTTATTTATAGATATGGCGACAGGACGCGATATCGCATGGTAAGACGCGATACAAAGTTATACAAAGTTATAAAATATTAAGATAAGTATATTGGAGAAGTTAACATTTGAATACTTTTATCTTAACTCATATACTTCATACTACTTATAAAATATATACTGCTCATATATTTACTACTCATTTGAATACTACTCATATATTTACTATGTTATGAAGATAAAGTATGAGTTAAGCAGGAGTGTTAGAAAGTAATTCATACACTGTCATATTCCTAACAACCTAAGTTTATTAATTATTTATGTCCTAAAAGATGTAAGTAGAAAAGAAGTCAGTATAGTTGATTCATACATCAAATGAGTGAGTTTATATGTTAAATAATTCAATTCATAAAAGGTGGATTGTTTTATGATATATGATTTGTAAGACTTATATTTTTTATGAATTCATAAAATCTAGTTATATTAATTTGTGTTAGTTTATATTAGAGTCATAACCCTTCATCAAGTTAAAAGTCTAACCAGTGTCAAGTTAAGGGTGTGTACAAAAAGAATAAGAAAAGTAACAAGAAGTAAGCAACTTGTTATAATCAAAAGGTCCAAATAAATAACTCCTATGATTGTTATCATGTATTCAAAGTTACAATGAATAATTCAGATTTATTAGTTTGTCTAGATTAAAGTTCAAGCAAATTTCACTAAATTTAAATGGATATAGTGGATATGCTACACTTTTTTAGATGGATATAGTGGATATGATCCAATTAGAATAGCTTTAAAAATCTAGGAAAAGACCACCTTCACTAATCTCTAGGAGATATTTGCATATAGACAAATGTCATTTGGTATTTGTAATACCATTGCAACCTTTTAAAATGTTTTATGAACATATTTTAAAAGTAAATTAACAATGATATGAAGGTCTTTATGGATGACTTCTCCACATATGATTTTGATTTTAAACAAGCCTTAGATCACTGTGAGTAACTACTAAAGTAATGTATTGAAACTAAACCTAAGCTCAATTGGTAAAAGAGTCATATAATAGTTCAAAAGGGCATAATTCTTAGAAAAAAATTTTAGAAAAAGGGATTAAATTGGATCTAGATAAGATAAAAGGTCATATAAGGTATTACCCAAAGCCACAAACAATTAAAGATGTTAGATCATTTCTTGGTGACACTAGGTTTTATAGAAGATTCATTGAGAATTTCTCTAGGATTATGAAATCATTGGTCGAGTTAACAAAGAAGGATGCACCATTCATTTGGTTAGAATAATATGAAAAGGCTTTCAAAATTCTTAAGAAAAACAATGGTTGAAACTCCTATTCTTCAAGTACCAAACTAATCACAGTCATTTCACATGACGTATGCATCTAACTACACATTAGGGGTTGTAATTACATAGCTTAATGATAAAAAACATTCATATTATATTCACTACACAAATAGAAGTATCACAAGAACATAACTTAACTACACCACCATAGAGAAAGAATTAATAAAAAGGTATATGATCATGAAAATTTTAGACATGATGTGTTTGGCTACCTTGTTTATATCCACACTAATCATAGTACCATCAAATTTTTAATGAACATACCAATGGTTAGTCCTCACATTATACAATGGGTGGTAATCTTACATGAATTCAATCTCATGATGATAGATAAAAAATCAATAATGTAGTTATTGATCATTGATGAGTGGTGAGGTACCCCTACACTCAACCATATGAATACGAGCATGGCACACACAATCTGGTCGAACTCTGCAGACTAAGTGCCTACACACCTCATGGAACACTTAAGGTTAATCATTCATTGTCTTCCTAGACTTACTTGTAGTTTTTACGGTGTATGGTTAAGTAAGTTTGAGGTATATGATTTTTATGTCTTTTTATGTTTTATCTCCTATGCTAACAAGGTGAAGGGTGGAGAACTAATTAACTAACTTTAACTAACTAACTAAGTCTAAATTAACCTAGCATCAGCATCTGTTCCCACTTACCATTCACACCTTGAACCGATGAAACCTTGGTTACCAAACGCTAGTTGTTGCTGGGATCAACAAGCGTAACGCACGTGCTCGAAGTGGTCATACTGAGGCACTTAATTAAGAGAGAAGGGTTGAGAGAGATTTAATAACTAATAAAGCATTTAAATAATGAATAATAAATAACAATAAATAAATTCCTATTTAGCCTATTCCATGCACTACAAGGTTTATCCAAGAAGTTTGTCTTTATTGCTGTACACAAACTTGTGTTGAGGTACAATGTCTACTCGAATAAAGATTCATTTACTTTGGAGTTCCTACTACAGGCACATGGAAATTAATCTATCTCTGGAGGGGAAAAACTACCAGAGTTTCACTACGGTCTAGGCCTAGATTGAATAACAAGGGAAAGCTGCCTCTTATTTATAGACTTGGTGGTGCACTGCGATATCGCGGGGAATGACGCGATATCGCGGCGGTCGTGATATCGCGTACACGATATCGCATCCCATCAATCATTATCTTGGTTGCAATGGAAAAAAGACTTTAATGAAGAACCATTCTCAAATTAGTTTCTAGATGAATTATGGTTTTCAAAAGTAGTACATTTTTAAATTTAACACAAATCATGGTTTACAAGCTATCACACTTACCTAACTACATAGGATATTTCCATTAAATGTGATGGAAAGAAGAAACAATAATTTTTTGCATCGAACCAAATGCTTCATTGGAATAAAGGGTAACCTTTATAAAATATGTGCTAATAGCCTAATTTGATGGTATGTATCTAATAAAGATGAATAATGAATCCTCCAAGAGGCTCATGAAGGACTGTGTGGAGGCCATTATGTAGGTAGAAGAACAATCATCAAGATCCTCATGACTAGATATTTTTTGACCTACCATTTTCAGGGATGTACAATATTTTACAAAATCCTATGACAAATGCCAAAGAGATGGTGGGATGATAGCTAGATTTGAGAAGCCATACTAATAGATCCAACTGTTAAAACCATTTAACATATTGACAATTAATTTCATAGGTTCCATAATGTTCATGTCTACAAAGAAATCTTATATAATAGTTATTTTTAATTATTACATTAAGTGGGAAAAAGCTCTCATGGAAACAATTTATACATTAGCTATAGATATAATTTTTTTCAAGAAACATGTGATGAACAAATTTGATGTACTGAGAGCACTAATTTTAGACAATATATCTACTTTATAAGTACTACTTTCAAGAAGTTTATGCAGTGCTTAGAAGTTAAACACAAAATTAACAATGTCATATCATCCATAAGAAAATGGTCAAGAAGAAGTTACCAATAGGGAAATTACAAGAATATTAATGTGAACAATCAATAAATATAATATAGGAAGGACTGGAGCATGAAAATAACTGATGCTCTTTGGACCTATCGTTTCACATCAAAACTTTCTATACGATATTTTCCCTATGAGTTAGTATACAATAAACTAACTTGGTTATTCAAACAAAGCTTCATATACCAATAAATACATGTGACTTAGATATTGATCTAAATCTAGCATAAAAATAATAATTGATGAACTTAAACTTTCTTGATTTAAATCAATTAGTAGCACTTATGCATAACAAGGTACACAAAAACTATAGCAAACAAAGGCTTAATATCAAGATTAAGCATGTAGAGATCACATTAGGTAACAAGGTTATTTACTATAATCCCAACTTTGTACCTCAATGTACAAAATTCTAAAGTCTCTAGGAGGGACCATACATTGTCCATGCCACTTATAAATCTAGTGCCATGCAAATTTATCACTCAAGTAACCTACAAAGCCTAGTATGATCAACATTCAATAAGTAAAGCCATTCAGGGAATCCCAAAAGCCTATGATCTAATCATCCCAGTAACCACAACCAATGCTCAATCTATTTTTCACATATTCTTATAAAACCTTAGTTTTGGGGCATATCCTTATTTTAATTAGCCTTTTTGAACATAATTTTGACTCTTATGTTTTACAGTTTCTTATTATTTTTCACAATTTTTATTTGTTTTTCCTTTATTAATTTTTTTCTAATTCTTTCTATGTTTTCCTATTCTTTGATGTTTTTGTATCCCTTATTATATAATATTTCCATTCTTTTGAGTCATTTTCCTTGTATTTTATGCATTTTTTATTATTTTCATTAATAAAGTTACTAATCATGTGGAAAAAATGATCATTACCTAGAGGCTTAATGCTCATCTCACCAAGGTGGGGTTTGGAAGGGTTGGTGGATGAGCAAAAGCCTGATCTCTTTCAAATAGTTGTGCCTATTCTCGAACCCAGGTCTTGAGGAAATTTTGTTCTATGTTATCAATCATTGATAGAGTATTTTTGGGGACAAGGGAAGAGGGGATGTTTGAACTCCTAAATAATTGTAATATAAGCACATCCTAATATATATAGTCTAATTAGAACTTGATAGCTTAGCATTATCCATTAGAATTGAACCCTTGACTTGGAGATTTTAAATCAAGAGTCTTACCACTAGGTTAGCATCTCATTCTTATTGAAAGAATAACTATGTGTATAGTAAGATCACCACATCCCTCCCTACATTTCTATTAATAATAGATCCTTATCATGAAAATAATGTTATCCTTATCACACTTAAAATAAAGGCTATCTTACACTAATGCTAGAACTTAAGGAACTAATCCCAAAATAATTACTAGTTAAGGTGAGTTTTGCTTCTACAAGTGAAGTGTTTGAAGTTTCATTGATCTTAAGAATCTTTTGCTAAGTTATTGTGGTAGGTTTTTTTTTCTTCTTGCAAGGAATGATCTATGGATGGAAAATACTAATGTCTCTTAGATTATAGATGCTATGAAAAATTTTGAAGCTTGTGATCTTTTTTTACCTAATGATTTATATGAATTTCTATTAAAAGATATTACTTCGTGATATATATTTCTATATATTATTGGATGTATTCATCCACCACTTGGAATGATGATAAGATGCTTATTTCTCAAGTCATGAGACCTAGGTTTAAGCCTAGGTGTGGCCACTCAAAAGCGATTAGGCTTTCATTCATCCACCAATCCTTATAGAATCTCACCTTACTAGGATGAACATTGAGCCTCTAGGTGATGATGATTCTATTAGATTTATTCATGTAAATAAGGGTTTTACATTGGTGATTCTAGCTATTCTTGGATACTATGAAATTAATGTTTTGCATACCCACTATATTTCTAAATAATTTTTATTTTTTGAACTAGCAAATTCTAAAATGGTTAAGAAATTCTTAGATCTTAAAGTTTGTATGGATCAGCACAATACTTTTATTGCTCAGAAATGAAAAGTGGATTTTGATTCCTATTTTTCTAATTATTGTAAAATTCTTTACTAGATTAAATTAGAAAACCTTTCACTTATTTTTCAAAGTGTTGAAAGCAAAATTATTGGCAACATAGCCACAATCCTCCAAATAGAGTCAAAAATATTACTAGATGGTGTGCAATGCACATGTTATTGTATGGATATTGATTTATGACAAAGGAAGATAAAATTAAAACTCAAGATTGGTAATTAGTGTTTTTCTCATAAAATAACATATTATAATTTATGAGGATGTTGCAGCTATTAGAATCTATCCTATTCTCAATAAAAAGTTGTTCATGAGAAAAAGAAATAATAATTTTTAGAAAAGACAAATAATAGTAATTTTTAGCAAGCACAAATAAAATTTTCTTCAATAAGTTTTAAACCTTTTACTATTTCTTTTAAATCTAAAGATGTTAGTAAACTTTTGGTATCGAAAGAAAATTTCTCTTTAGAAGAAAAATTTCAACAAGGACTAGCATTGAAAATACTTATGTAGATGGATTTTACTAAGTACAATACAAAAATAAGAGGCTTGCAAATATTATTTTCAATTTAACAATCTCAAAGGTATCTCTTTCTCTCTCTATTTCTACAATTGATTGAAATGTTTTCACATTAGACAATGCTTTTTCATCCATTACTAATAGATCGTGAGACAAATGATGAGCTTAAAAAATTTCGAATGGAGGCCTCCTCCCTCACATCTTAATGTTAGTTTTATTATGAAATGTTTGAACCTTTTTTATATGTGTTGAGCAAAGATTACTACGGAGTATCTTTCAAAGTGGCATTTATCTCTAAATTTGATTTTCTTACAAGAGATTAAGATTTTGAAGCATGATATTATTTTTGTTGGTAAATGCATTTTAAAAAATCTACAATGTTTTTTCTATTATTCATAAAGTTAATAAAGGAGATGTTTCTACTCTAATTAATAGAATTGGATAGATAATTTTTTGAATTTTAGCTTTGATAATCTTCAAAGAGTTATTTGGATTACTTATCATAGTTAAGAAGGGGAATTTGGGCTCTATAATATTTATGCTCCTAATAATTTGAAAGATTAATTAGAGGTTTGGAAATATCTTCTATAATTTATCTAAAGTTCCTTGGATTATTGGAGGTAATTTTAATATGGTTGAAAGTTATTTAAATAAACTTGGTAAAATGTTTTGAAATCTTTAATGAATGTAGAAAAAAAAACATATTGATAATATTGGTTAAATTGACTATTAGCAATGAAATACTTATTGAGTTAGAAATTATGAAAGATGGCTTTAAAATCAATTTGTCAAGCGAAACCATCAAGTTGAAGAAGATCTGTAGAATTTGTCAAGTAAATGCAAATTCTTTTATATTAGAATCCTTTTGACTTCAAAACTAAAAAAGCCTTAGCTAAAGGTCATTATGCTAAACAATTTTAGGATGCTTATAAAGCTAAAAGTACTTTCACTAAAAGTTGAATGTCCTAGATAAAATTTAAAGATGAGCCTTGTAAAGAATTTTTTAAATGTCTAAAAGGAAAGAGTCAAGTACCTAAACTAGAATTACTTTATATAAATGATTCCATATTATAGATCCTCATACTATTAATATTCTTTTAGCATATCATTTTTCTTCTAATTTTTTCTTTTGAAGATTTTAGCAAGGAAAATTTTCAGGCCTCTAGTATAAAGATTTCTCATCTTATAATAGGTGCACACCAAAGTATTCTTAAATAAGAAATTAAAGTAGAAGAAATCAATATAACTTCTTTTAGTTTAGAAAATGGTAAAGCTCTAGGATTTGATGGTTTTTCAATTGAATTTTTTAAGAAGCGTTGGAACATTATTGGAGATGCTCAGTTTCATGTTTTCTAAGAAGCTATTAAAAAAGTTTCTCTTGGTAAAAATATTAATAAAGGTATGACTGGTCTTCTTTCTAAAAATGGAGATCTTCAACATATTGGTAATTGGAGACCTATTACTCTTCTTAATAACACCTATAAAATTTTACCTTAATGCATGGCTTGTTGGCTTTAGAAGATAATTGAATATATCATCATACCTAGAAATACAAGATTTTTTAAGGGTAGATATATCTTAAATAATCTTATTATAGCTTGGGAGGGAATGTAGTCAACTTTTGATACTAATTAGAACATTGCTTTTATTAAGTTAGAGTATGCTAAAACTTATGATAGAATTGAATAGAATTTCATTATTTCTTGTCTCTATAAATTAGGATTTGGATACTATTTTATTTGTCTTATTCATACCCTACTCACTAATGCTAATGCTTATGTTACTACAAATTTTAGATTAAGTACCTTCTTTTCTTTTCAATGATTAGTTCATCAATATTGTCCTCTAAGTTCCTATCTTTTTATTATTGCTACAAATTTTCTTTTCCATAATTTGCATTATGATTTGTAAAAGAATATCATTAAGGAAGTTTTAATTGATGATCAAGTATACAAGTGCTTAACATGTACCTTGCTAATGATTTTTTTGTGATTAGTAATTCTTTGTAATATATCAATATTTTATTAACTAGAATAGAGGATTACTAAATGTTATGTGGCTCTTGTATCAATTATTAAAATTTTTTTATTTATTGTAATGACAATATTGATAAGTGGCTTACTCTCAAGCCTTGAAAAATCTTGAAAAAAAATATTACCTTCAAAATTTTAGCAATACCTTTTCCTTTTGAGCCTAATCTTACTATTTTGTAGTATTATGTGGTTGGTAAAATTGAAAAGAAGCTTGATAAATGAAAAGGTAAAAAAAAAAACAAAAACCCTTGCTAGCAAATTTTTTGTTATTAAGTAGATGCTTCAATCAACTCATATTTATTAATCCAATATTTGTGCTTCTTTTAAAACTTCTTAAGATAGAATTAACTGTATTGTTCATCAGTTTTCTTTGGTTTGCTAAGCAACACAGAAAAGGCTTGTCTAGAGTTGCTTGAGATATTTACACTAGTAATAAGAAAGATGGAGGACTTGATCTCATTAATTATTATAACTAGGTTAATTATTTTATAGAAAAACGAATTACAAAGTGCATTAATGGAGATGATGTTTGAATGCTTATTTTAAGAAGTAGAACAAAAACCTTAAAATGATAATACCTAGTCTTCTAACTTTCTTTACTATATTCTTTTAGCTAATGTCATTTTTATTCCTTGTTCTCCAAGTATTAAATAAATTTAAAAGACATGCTACAAGCTTAGTAAGTATTGCATTTAAAATCATATTATAGTTTTAGAAGGTATGCTTAAGTGAATTAGCTTAGTAACTTCCTTTTACTAAAGGAGCTTGGGTTACTAATTAATCTAAATTGTGTACCACTTGGAGCAAGTTTGGATTAATTGTAGTTTCCTGCCTATGTATGCATAATAGATGGATTACATGAAAGGAGGCTTCTAGCCTCTATGTTTGGAATGGACAAAGAAAATAATATTTTGAAAAATTAATTTCTAAACTTAACTAAGAATTTATTTAAAGTTGGCAATAGTTTGCATCAAGATTTTCTAGATATTTTTTGAAAGATGATTGATCTATTTTAATTTTTAATTTCAAATTTACATATGAGTGATGAGCGATGAGTATACTCTACACCCAACCATATGAATTACAAGCATTCACGCACAATCCAGTCGAATTCTATAGACCTTAAGTTCCTACATACGTTGGTTTTAGAAAGTGAACTTGCCCTAACAATCATTTGTTGTCTTCCCAATTACACTTGTGATATGCAATGATATGTTTAAGTGTAATCGAGGCATATGATTTTTACTATTTTTATGGTTTATGTTTTGGGTGCTTAAAACAAAGGATGAAAGAAATAAAGTAATTTAATTGCTAATTTAATCTAACTAACTACACCTTAACTAATCCTAACATAAGCATCTAGTCCCACTTATTGTACACATCCTAAACACATATAATGTTGTTGGGTTACCAAACATTAAGCGTTACTGGGATTACCAAGTGTCATGTGCATGCTTGAAGTGGTCATACTTATGTTCTTAATTAATTGCTACTTAATCTAGCTTAGCTTAGCTTATTTTATTCTAATTAATTAATTAATTAATTACTTAAAGCATTAAAGGAAATCAAGTAAAAAATTAATTGCATAAATAAATAATTAATCTATTTTCAAGTGCTACAAGGTTTGATCAAAAGGCTCATCTTTAGTACTATTCACACTGGTGTGCTTAGCTACATTAATGCTCAAATAAAGATCTGTAAACTTTCTAACTCATGCTACAAGCACTCAAAAAATATTCTAACTCTCAAATGACAAAACTGCAAGAACTTCACTAAGCTTAAGACAAGACATCCCGTAAACATGACAGGTGAGCCTGTATCTATAGACTTTATTATGGAGCTATGTCGATGAGGCCTCATAAATGTAGCAAAAACTATGTTGATGTGGCCCCATCAATGGGCCAACACCACGTAGATGGGGCCATGTTGATGGGGACTTATCGATGAGGCCACATCAATAGGGGCCCATTGACATGACACTTTGACACTTCATCATACCTCCACAGCTAAATGAAAACTCGTTCTCAAGTTTCTTTACAAAATTGGGAAGGTATGGGATTATTGACTGACTCTTAACATAACAAACTAACATAACAAAACTGACAACAAAACTAAATGCCCAAGTGTACAGATCAGCATCATTACAAAAATTTGTGATGTTCATGACACAAAAAGTGAACACCATAACATGACTACTCAAATTGGACAACACATCCTCTAATGGCATGAACATGATTGAGAAGATCAAATAATCCTAGGTAGTGGAGGTTTCTAAGGTTCTAAAGGACCTTCACTAGCTTCAAGCACACGTGGTGGCTGAGTTGGCTATGGTTGTCCTACTGTGGCTACTACCTTTGTTAGAAGGGAAAAGGCATCTAGTAATGCCTTCATCTTCTCCTCCTTACATCGAGGATCATTCACAATCCATGTAAAATCACCAATGTGGAATGGAATGGGAATATCCCATAGGTTAGGCTTTACTAGGAACAACTCCTTGTCATTGATAAACTAGGTAGCAAATTGTTCACGTTTGACATTGAACGCCTTGACTGCATTTTTCAGCTCTTGTTTATCATTCATTCCTTTCCCCATGCTCTTGGTAGTGGATCTCTAATTAGTATATTTACCCTTGAGAACCACAAGTTTAGTGTTTTCCACTGTAAGCTTTTTCTCAGTGTCCTTGTGTTCCTTGAACTCGACCTCATACAACAAGTATAATTTGGCCACTTGCTTTTCTAGTTTTAACCATGGTTTTCTAGTAGTTAACATAGCCAGGCTTGCATACCAAAAGTTGGCAAGATCCATATATTTAGTCATTTTCTCTATCTGCAACTCCTTTAGGTAAATTTTTTCTTTGTTATGTTGATCAATCCCATTAATGATGGACTAAGATAATTTGCATCCTTGTTATAGTTGTTAGAGGGTCTCATTCACCTTTGCCTTTGCCACTTAAATATGTTTCTCATTTACTTCTTTCTGTAGGCCAACCTAGTCTCTATAGTAATCCTAGACTCTCTCAAATTTGAGAGCCTCTGATTTCCAAGTGGCTACCTCTATTTTAGTACTTTAGCAAAGGGAAAAAACCTCCTCCATGGAAAGGTTTATGTTTTCAATTGTCAATCTCCTTAACACTATGTTTTCTCTAGTTAGTTTCTCCTACTATTGATGGATAAAATTAGTCAACTATTGTTTATGTGCATCAACATTTTGTAGGTGATGGTATTCTATAGTTAGCTACAAATTATCCTAGTGGGTTAGATCCAAGACCTTCTAAATTTTATGTTGGGTGGCCTTTGTCTCCATTGCACCCTCAACCCCTTTCAACCTAGTGTGAAGCTATTTAAGAGCTTCATCTCTTGTCAATGCTAGGTTGAGAAATGCAAGGTTGGCAATTTGGGCTCTCAATTCAGCAACCTTCACAGCCAAGCATTCATTAAGCTTCTTGATTATTTTGAGTTACCCCTCCAATATAATATTTTCCCCTTGCCTCTAGCAGCTTCAAATGGGTTGTAGTGATATTATGTAGAAGGTCAAAGACATCTGGAAGTAATTTCCCAGTTCCTGATAGTCAGTCCAGTAGTTGTTCATGTTATGCTGCACTTAATTTGCTACTTATGGTCCCTACAGATATCTACACATCTTTAAGTGTAGTGACATTTGATATAGATGCTACAAGTGCATTAAGGATTTTAGTGATTCTGTCAACAACCATCTCAACTACTATTTCTTTTCCCTAGTGCTACATCACTAATATTGTTACCTTCTCATCCTCCTCTAAGCACACTAAGAAGGTTTCGGCATTCCTAGAAATCTCTACGAGGTGTTGCTATTTTGAGAGAGATACCATTACCTCTTTGGCACTAGGATTCAACCTTGCGAACAACTACATTTGTTGGACAAAGAAAATGAGTCCACCTCCTCGCATCAAGATAATTGTTTAGGCCACCTCATTTAGGTGACTCATCGTTGGTTGGTACATAGATGGGTCTCCACCACTCATGGCTACTTATTGCTTTTGCTCGCTCAAGAGCCATTTTTGGTACTCACATAACCATTGGGATGTTGTAGAGATGTTTAGCATAATTTTTTTAATGGTAGGTGGAGGCGGTGGTTGTTGTTCCTCTTCTTAAATTATTATTGTAGATATTTTCTCTTTCATCATCTTTATCCAATTAATGGTCGAAGTGCATTAGACAACATCATTAGTGTAGTGGACTATTTAGCCCCTCTGACATAGTTTTTTGATGAGGCATGGAAAGAGGAGTGTCTTCCTTCCATGTTCATTCTCCTTGAACTGCTTCTTTATCGCTAGATAGATTAGCTATGGAAGGTTGACCAGGAATCTTCCACTCAGAGTGATACATACATGGGTAGAAAAGGTAGTGATCTTGCTGGGCCTCATTGTGGGATTCAGGTGAAAGGTCATAATTTTATAGTGGATTCTTTCTGCCAATGTGAGCACATAGTATTCCTTGCAATCGATACCATAGCACCAGTGAATCCATTTCTTTTTTATGCTAAGGTCCATCTACATCAAACTCAGTGAGATTCATCCCAATTTTAGGCAACCCAAGTGCCTCTACAATGGCTTACACTAAATAGGACACTGAAATGTCCTTAATCTTGACCGTTGAGCTAGCCTAGCTATTGTTCTAAAATAGGAATGTCTCTCCCATATACCACTCCCCACTAGAATTGATAATTAGCCATATGGGAGAGGTCTTTAGTTGGTCTTGTACCTCTTTATGTGCTTGCTCTAAGAAAGAGCCAAAGTTCAACTCCTACAGCACCATCTTCTAGGCCTCCCTTGATCTGATTTGGTTTAGGCAAGCCTCCATTAATGTCACCTTAAGGTTTTCTTATTGAGCTAGTACCTCGTCCTAGTGGAAATGTTCTATTGCGGCCACCTATTCTGGAATCTAACAAATGCATTCCACTTCAACCTCTTTCCTAAGAGGTCTTATGGCATGGGTTGCAACTGGTTCTTCATGGCCCTATTCTTGGCTTCTTCCCATTCTTGGTCATTTCTCCCTTGGTTGAGATGGTTTTCCTTCTTGTGTGTGTTTGCCTTTTGGTTCCATCTGTGGTCACAACACATTTGTGGATTAGTAGATATAATGTGTAACTTAAAATTTCTGGATACCTTATCTCATTAATTAGTTACACTTGGCTATGGTTGGACCATGGTAGATTGATTATTTTATTAATTAATTTTTATTATAAGTGTCACCAGAGCTTGTTATAAGGGTTTAACTCTTGTAATTTGGTGTTTTAATAATGATTCCTTTGTTAAACCTTTGTGGGAGTTAGAAAAATGTCAAAATAATTTTTATTAAAAATGGCATGTTTCAGGCCCCCATGACTAAGAACTTACCTCTAGGAGCTATAGGGTCAAAGAACAAAGTGATTTAGACAAATGGTTAGGAAGTTATGGGCTTTGGAAATTGCAAAAACTCCTTTGGCATTTGTGAGAAAATGTTAAAATTTTTAAGGGAGGTCGCATATATATATATATATATATATTATTTTTGTGCTACATTGATGGGGCTACATATTTAGGGCCTCATATACACATGGGCTCCATTTTGAAGGCCCAAATGGGGTCCATAAACAAAATTTTCAAACTTGAATATTTCAAAAAATACAAGGAATTTTTAAATGAATTTAGGATTTATGAAGTTCTAAAAAATCCAAGAATATGATGGAATCATTGAATAGGATCTTTGGAAGCTCCAATATTCAAAAATTTAATGGAGAATGTGTGAATTAAAGAAAATTCTTAAAGGAGTACATAGTCAGATGTAGAAGATAGGTGCACAAAAGATTCTATTTACAATAATGTTTAAGGATGAGGTGCTTAATGAACCCAACTAAGATATATGCAAGTGGGTCCTTACCATAGTAGGCACATGCTTTGTCTATCCATGCATAACCTTAACCCAAGGAATCCATGGGCCCCATACGTGATTAATGATTTATGAAAGTTAAGGACCAAAATCTAGGAGATTCTACCAAAGAATTCAAGTACATTAGACAAAGACACTGAACAAGAACATGGACACTGGCAGTGAGGTGAGTTATGGGCAACATAGATGGATGATGGAGAATGTGGAATGGAGTTTTAAATTGATGTCATAAGAAGTCCCTTGTGGATTTGTCTTTAAATGACCTGAGAAGTTCCATCCTTAGTTTAGACTAAAGCCAACCCTTTAAGTGACTTAGCATCATCACTCTAAGACTAATCCACCTCCCTGAGACACAAGAGTGCTTCCATAGAACAACCACTATTCCTTAAAGAGAAGAAAAGAGAATTAGGAAATATGAGAGAGCCTTAGTTAGAGGGGACCTTTAGGCATGGGTAACATGTCTCTCTAGTTTCATAACTAGTGCTTGTAGCCTATTTATTTGTCTAAGGTATATGCTTTGAATTCCCATCCTTTTCTTTCTTTTATTTTATTTTATTTTTTATTTTTCTTCTCTTCTTTTTTTTTTGGATGGAAACCACACCATGCAAAGACTTATTCAACTTCTTGTTATTGGTTGACACAGATCAGTAAGAAATCCATAAAAACACTTATGCACCCAAGTAAGTAGAAGAGTACAAAGAGTATTGAATCCCCTTGAAGTCACACCCTAAGCAAACCTTTAAGTCTTTTTTAATTCTAGAAACAACCAAGATCACAAATTTATTAAAAGCTTATTTAATTAAAGGGACCTCATACTTCCAAAATAAGGAAAACCATAGAGTTTGTGGATGGG
The DNA here is from genome assembly GCA_015680685.1 of Gnetum montanum. Lineage (NCBI taxonomy): Eukaryota > Viridiplantae > Streptophyta > Gnetopsida > Gnetales > Gnetaceae > Gnetum > Gnetum montanum. The sequence continues at coordinate 603,584 of MNCI01017705.1, read as the reverse complement.
TGGATGATGTGGACTCACTCCTTGTTCCATGAAAAAGAAACCATATCTTAGCCATTGGCACAAAAATTCAAAAATGGAAACCAAACATTAGGCAAAAAAAAATATTAAGCACAAGCCACCATTAGCAACAACTATAACACCACTGTGTCCTATTGGCATAAAGCACATTTATTAACAAAAATTAGAAAATCAAACTAAAATAAAATAAAGTAGAATATATAAGAAAGTGTAAAATATTCAAGAAAAATTTAAATGTACTAACAATGATGTGAAACCAAAAATGGTGTAAAATAGGAAAAAAAATTAAATCAAAAAGGTACAAAATAAATAATTTACAAAAAAAATGTGTAAAACAAAAAATTTAAAAACTGAGGAGCAACATATATGATTAGCATGGATGGCCATCTTTCCCATAATTGAGTTGGAAGGAGGAGATCCAAAAAATTGAGTGTGGTTGTTCATCCATTGAGGTATTTGTTGCACTGGCTTGCTTAGGCTCATGGAAAGGATTTATCTATTGGATGTTGATCAACTACTTCTTATTTCAGCTTTTAGGTTTGTATATGATCATGGCCCCAGAAGGAAAGGTTTTATTAATTATATAAGGCCCCTCCCACAATGTTTTGGAATTTGGTTTTTCTGTGTGGGGTTTCAATAGAGAATCTTATCTCCTAATTGAAATTTTTCTTTCCGTATTCTAAAGTCATAACATTATTTGTTGAATGTCTTGTGCACTTCATTCAAGGATAGGGCCACTAATTGATTTTCATCTAGCACATTTAGGTTGATCAGTCTTTCTTTTTATGCCAGGCTTAGGTCAAGGTGTAGGAAACAGGTTGTCAAGAGTGTATGAAGCTTAGACTAAATTGGAAGCATTGAAAGTTTTTTGTACACCAACTCATTGGGAGAGTAACCTATAGAAAGTTTCCATGTTGAGTAATAGGCCCAAAGGGCATTGTTTAATTTTGTGCTCTAGTCTCTCCTATATTGTCTAATAGTTCTCGTTAGGATTTTTGTGATCTTCCTATTGGTAACCTCTACTTGACCATTGGCTTGGGGGTGGTAGGGTGTTGTTAATTTATTTTCAACCCTTAAGCATTGCATAAGCTTACAAAAATTAGCACCTATAAAATGGGTTTTGTTGTTGGAAATTAGTACCCATGGCACCCCAAACCTGTTCACAACATTTTATTGTACAAATTGCACAACAGTGGATGATGTATAGTCAATGACAACAACTACTTCTACCCATTTTATGCAGTAATCAACAACGATAATTATATATGTCTTTTCATTTAACATCAGTGTGATGGGACCCATAAATTCGATGCCCCATATGTTAAAGGGTTCTAGTGGTTGAATCCACTATTGAGGATCCTCTATTTGTGTGATCATCCCACCATCTCATTAATAGCACTCACGAGATCAGACAAACTGGTGGGCATCCCTGAAGATTATGAGCCAATAGTATCCTACCATTAGGATTTTTAGGATCATTTGTCTCCCTACATAGTGGCCTCTACAAGGGCCTTCATGAGCATACTAGAGAATGTGCAATTGATCTACATTAGGGAAACACTAATGAACTAAGCTATTGGTACACACCTTGTAATGGTGTCCATTGATTTTCACAAAATGCTTAGTCTAATGAAGAAACTATTGTCTCTTCCTATAGTCCAGATCTTGTGGCATCTCTTGAGTAAGAAGATAAGTGAGGATTCCATTATACCATTTTGGTTCTATGGACATTTGTTCATTTATTTCACTAGAAAAGAGGGGTTCATTAGGAAATTGGTTAGAGAGCAGGCTCTCCTCCTCTTTGTCATCCCATCGTAACAAAGACAAGTGATCAACAATCACACTCTTAGTCCCCTTTTGATCTATCATTGTAAGATCAAATTTTTGCAAGAGCACCAACCATCGTATGACATGGGGACTCACCATTGGCTTGTTCATGAGGAAGCAGATGGCACTATGATTAGTGTGGACAAACACTTTATATCCAAGCACATAGTGCCTGAAATTTTCCAAAGTGTACACCACCACCATTAGTTCTTTCTTTATGGTGTTGTAATTTAATTGTGCACCCATAATGCTTCAACTTTCGTAATGGATGTAATATAGATGTTTCTTATCGTTGAGCTATGTAAGCTTGGCTCCCAAAGCGTAATTAGATGCATCTATCATTATATGAAATGGTCTAGACCAGTTGGGTGCTTATGGAATTAGAGGCTCTACGAGCTTCTCTTTAAGGCTTTGGAATGCATGTTTGCATTCCTTGGTCTAGATGAATGGAACATCTTTCTTCATTAGCTTGACCAACAGTTTTGTGATCTTAAAGAAATTCTCTATGAATCATCGGTAGTAGCTAGTGTGTCCAAGGAATGATTGAGCATCTTTAATGGTTGTTGGTTGATGGGCAATTTCTTGAATTCTACGAGCTTCTCTTTAAGGCTTTGGAATGCATTTTTGCATTCCTTGGTCCAGATGAATGGAACATCTTTCTTCATTAGCTTGACCAACAGTTTTGTGATCTTAAAGAAATTCTCTATGAATCATCAGTAGTAGCTAGTGTGTCCAAGGAATGATTGAGCATCTTTAATGGTTGTTGGTTGATGGGCAATTTCTTGAATGACCCTTGTTTTTTTAGGGTCTATCTTGATCCCTTCCTAAGAAATTCTATGTCCTAGTACAATGCCTTCTTAGACCATGAGATGGCTCTCTTGCCAATTAAGTTGTAGGTTTGTTTCCATACATCTTTTGTGTACTTGCTTAATTTAGTCCAACGCTTGCTTAAATGTAGCATCATAAGTGGAGAAGTAATTCATAAAAAATTCCACTCCACTACCAATTTGCTATTGAAAGATGCTTAAAACTAGGTATTGGAAAGTGGTAGGAGCATTGCACAAACCAAAAGGCATCTTATGATATGCAAAGGGCCCCCAGGGACTCGTGAATGTTGTTTTGGCCTAGTCTTCCTATCCAACCTAGATTTGGTTATAGCCACTATAACCATCTATAAAATTATAATAGCAATGCCCAAATATGGTGTCCAACACTTGATCAATAAATGAAAACAAAAAATGATCTTTGAATGTTGCCCTGTTTAATAGCCTAAAGTCAATACAAACCCACCATTTTCCACCTCTCTTTGGCACTATCATGAGTGGGCTAACCCACTTGCTATCCATAATGGGGTAGATGAACCCTACCTTAAGGAGTTTCTTGATTTCCTCTTTAACAATTTACTTCAATTTTGGATTCAACCATCATTGTGGTTGCCTCTTTAGCTTCATGGATGGATCAATATAAATACAGTGCTAGCATATCCATGGAACAATTCTAGTGAGTTCAGGATATGACCAAGCAAAGGTTGTTGGCCATATGTTAACCACTTTCAACAATTTTTCTTTTTGCTTGAGAGCATGTTTGGCATTAAGTATGATAGACTTGTAATTTTTCTTGAGTAGCATTGCGTTGTTGCGATTGGGCTAGAAGTTCATCTTACATTGATGGAGCAAGTGATAACTACATTGAGGATGGAGGAACAAGTGCAAGAATAGTAGGAGGATAAGGATGAAATGTGGTATCCCTCTTGAAATGTGGAGAATGAGTTCTATAGTATTCAAGGGGTAGTAGTGATGTTGGAAAGAAGAAACATGACTAAAAGAGTCACGTGGAGATAGGGGCTGCTAAACATAATATCCATATGGATCTAGTTATCTATAATGACACTACTACCTTGGTGGTGGCATCCCCAATGACTGTGGGTGTTGCCACTATTGATACTACTCATATTGTTGTGGTGGAGTTTCACTTGGATAATATTGTTGTTGCTAATGAAACTGCCTGGGATTTCCTTGAGGATAATGTAATCTTCTAGGTGTTTGTCTTATTGCTAGTCATGGATTCAGATCATACACCCTAGACTCCTGTAAGTGTGACATAATGGAGCAACATTCCTTAGGAAGTTCATATTGGTAGATGTCACACCCACCATCATCATCTGATTCAATTTCCATAACTTCCTCTACTGTAGCAATCTTATCCTTACTTCTTTAATTGGCATGTTCATCTTTCTTTTGCCTCTTGTAGTCACGATCACTACTTTGTTCTTTAGACTCTTCAGTACTTTTTAGAATAGCTTGAAATCTACTATCCATAGAGTCCCATAACTAATCTACCTTAGTTGAGATTTCAAAGGAAATATTTTGAATTGACAAGGTTTTTTGGTTCACCACCTCATCAAGTGATGATTCCTCTTCACTATCATAAAATTAGACCTCCCTCTTGCAAATGGAAGGTTCTCAGTTCTATTCTTCTACACTTTCATGTTTTCTCAACTCTTCTTTTTCTTTTGCTACCTACTTTATTAGCCTTTGGATCTGATGGGCTCTTAATTTTGACAATCTTCCTTAGGCGTAGATCCTAAGAATTCTTCTTGTTTCAAAGTGAAGCCCATCTATGATGTGGCAAAGTTGTTCCTACTAAGAGTAACCATGGCTAAGGCATCGGTGTAATAAGGAATAATATCTACCCATGGCAATATCTAAGGACTCATGTATTCCTTGCTTCCAATCCTAGATTTTCCTTCTTAGATTGGACACATAGTAGTACGTTTGATATTTATTGTTGAATAATTCAAGCATTGTACTCCATCTATGGATTGATCCCAGTTCCAAGGATCGATACTAGCTTTCTACTCCTTTGATGAGTGTCCTAGGAAATAACTTGAGCTTTTTCTAGTCATTTTCTATGTTTCGTAAGGCATAGGCATTGTGAAAAGCCTAAAGATGATTTTGTGGATTAGAGTTATATCTCCCCTTAAACTTGGGAATGTTGTTCATATTCAATCTCTTGATCCTACTATCTTCACATGCCCTATCAAAATTCTCACTACCTCTACAATGTTCAGCATGCTTCGAGTAGCAAGTAAAGGCTCATCATAGCCATGACCTTGGTGCCTATGATGCCATTTGTTACCCCTTTGTTCATGGTGATAGGCCTCTCTTGAATGCCCGTGCCCTAGATCTTGACTTGCTTGATAGTCCCTATCATTATCTCGGTCCCTTTAATCACCTCCATCATGATCATGTCCCCTGCAGTTGCATTCAAAACCAAAAGAGGAAGAAGAACACAACAAAGGTGAAGATGAAGGAGGACTAGCATCATCATGATGCCTGCCACTCCCTCTTTAGTTGTCATGGCCATGATCCTAATCATGCTACTTTCCCACATCCCTATCATGACTCTCCTCCTTAGATCCCCCTTTGTCATGGAATCCATTCTTGCCAAAACTAGGATTATGTATCATGGACTACAAGTTCTAGTTTTGACCTCCTTCATCAAAGTCAAAGAGAGGAGTCTCTTTGTATGGAAAACCCCCAAAGAAGGGTTCTCCATCATCTTTTTGGTACATTAGGAATGGAAAATCATTTGACCACTTCCCCTTTGCAGACTTGTAACGCTACTCTAGCTATCAATCCCTCAAACATTGTGCATCAATGGGATGATAATCCCTGGCATCACTATTATTCACATCATAGTCAACATGAAGCCCTTGGATGCCCAACCACATAAGATTTTGTTAGAGAATCACAGGAATGGATTAATTGAGGGCAACACAATGTTGCCCTCCATGTCTGACCACCATAATTTTTCATCCTAGTGTAGGATGATGGTGCAATTGGGTACATACTCATTAGGATGAGCGTATATCACTCTGTATTGCTTTGTCACCTACTGATTTGCTCCATTAAACTTGGATGGAGAATCACTCTTGTGAGAAGAAGACATCTTGTATTAGAAGATAAGAAATGCAGTGTGCTTTCTTATAACTGTTGTAGTTATTTTGATGTATGATATAACTTTAGGATTTTTTTCAATGATGTTAAATAATTTTATTCACTAAATCTTAAATAGCACACATAACAAACTAAAGGTCCCCAACAATAGCACCAATGATGAGCAGTGACTATACCCTATGCCCAACCATACAAATTACAAGTGGTCATGCATAATCTGGTCGAATTCTATAGACCTTAAGTTCCTAAGTACGCTAGTTCTAGGAAGTGAACTTGCCCTAACACTCATTTGTTGTCTTCCCAATTACATCTATGATATGCAACGATATGGTTAAGTGTAATTGAGGTAAATGATTTTTGCTATTTTTATGATTTATGTTTTGGGTGCTTAAAATAAAGGATGAAAGGAATGAAGTAATTTAATTGCTAATCTAATCTAACTAACTACACCTTAAATAATCCTAACATAAGCATTTGGTCCCACTTGCCATACACATCTTAAACACATATAATGTTGCTAGGTTACCAAATATTAAGTGTTACAATGATTACCAAGCATCATGCACATGCTTGAAGGGGTTGTACTTATGTGCTTAATTAATCACTACTTAATCTAGCTTAGCTTAGCTTAGTTTATCCTAATTAATTAATTAATTACTTAAAGCATTAAAGGAAACCACATAAAACATTAAATTCATAAATCAATAATTAATCTATTTCCAAGTGCTGCAAGGTTTGATTAAAAGGCTCATCTTTATTGCCCTTCACACTAGTGTGCTCAGGTACATTAGTGCTCGAATAAAGATCCACATACATTTTGACTCTTGTTGTGGGCACTCAGAAAATATTCTAACTTTCAAATGACAAAAATGCAAGAACTTTGCTAAGTTAAGACAAGAAATCCCATAAACAAAGTGAGTAAGCACATATTTATAAACTTTATTGTGGAGTTGTGTTGATAGGATCTGATAAATGTAGCAAATGCTACGTTGACATGGCCCCATCAATGGGGCAACACCACATAGATGAGGCCTATCGACACAAACTTTGATGCTTCATCAATGAGATTATTACAAGAATGATTTTATTCATAACAAATTCAATATAAAGTTTAGAATATGCAATTATCATGGTACTTTTAGATAAGGAAAATGAAAGATATTTGAAGAGCTCCTACCTTTCCAAAATTTCATATTTTTTATGATATCTTTTTTATCAAGATCTTTATATCAAAACTTGTATTAAATATATGAGAATTATTTTTTATCAATGTTTTTTTTTTTTGGAAGTGAAAGCCCTCTTTCTTATGTTATTTTTTTTTCTTTTTGAGTTTATTGTTGCACAACATGCTTGGAAACAAACATCTAGAATTTGTAAAGGCATTCTTAGCACTATTGGACTTTCTCTTTAGACATTCTCTTCATTGATTTAATGGATTTAGAATTTTTTAAATATTATTATTAATTTTTTAGAAGCAAGAGGGTTAGATAAAGGGTGTGACATCAAGAGGATTTCTTAACTCCTTAGACTTTTACTTTGAGTTCTCACTAGTCTCATATTGGTGTACTACCATTTATGTTTTCTTATTCTTAGAAAATATATTATTAAAAATAATCATTCCCTTATTACATCACTAGATAGGCATGTAAAACATGCTTGAAGATAGGCTACATCTAAGAATCTTATGATCTCTTGGACTAATTTCCTTATGTAACTAGAAAGACATATGACCCATGCTTGAAGCTGCACCATTGAAAAAATTAGCATTGGTTTTGAGACTAGAAAAACATATTATTCATACTTGAAGATGCTCCTTTAATCAATGGCTAAGATCTAAAACATGAACATCAATGATTGATTAATTATTCTCAATAACCATAATGAATGCTTCATAATTTTTGTTTATTGAGTGATGTTGTTTTGATATGGTGTCTAGTTGGTTTAATGATGGTAAGCCTAGGATGATACAACAAGATGTCACTGGTAAGAGGATATACTTGGTTTGGAATCCTAAGAGATAGGTCTAATGACCATTTTAACCATACAATATACACAAGATCCATTCCAACCATAATAAGGTATCTCATGTCATGTTTTTCTGATGCCTTCTAATTCCACCTCATCTCACTTCTAATTCCACCTCATCTCACTATTATGTTTCAATTACAAATTCAATGATTTTGTGTAGTATAGAAAAGTTGCATGTGTGTATTGAAACATAGATATAATTCACATTTAATTTCATAGGTGCCTATAGAAGCTTATGAAAATGATTATACAAGGGCATAAGGGTATGAGCCTACTTTTAGAAGAATCTACAGGTATAACTCTTTGGGATCATGTTCATTGATGAGTCGCAATATTGGGACTGCAATATCAGATCCACAATATTGGAGCCCGCCAAGCGATATCAGACATCTGATGTCATAACCTATCTCGTTGCCTATAAATAAGAGGTGGGCGCACTTGGTTTTGGCATTAGATAATTAGTTTCTTAGTCCCTTACCCGAACTCTTGTAGTTTTCCCTTTTTAGAGTTAGAATTATTTTTGAGTGTACACAGAAGGAGTCATAAAGTGAATGGATCTTTATTCGAGCATTGTGTACTTGAGCACACCTTGTGTTTAGAAATAAAGATGAACTTTGTGATAAACCTTGCAAAATTCAAAATATCTTATTTATTGCATTTAATGTTATATATAGTTAATTAATGCTTTCATTATTTAATTAGTTATTTTTATTCATTTGTTAATTTTCAATAGTTAAGCACACTCAGTACAACCAGTTCGAGCATACATGGAACACTTGGTAACCTAGTAATGACTAGTGTTTAGTAATCCTAGTAGTGTTACACAAGTTCAAGATGTGTACGGAGAATGGGAACGGATGTTGGTGTTAGGACTAGTTAAAGCACAGTTGATTAGTTAAATTAAATTAATTACTTAATTATTTCATTTCTCCATTCTAAGCACCAAGAACATAAACATAAAAAAGCATAAAAATCACATACCTCAAGTTTACTTAACTATACAATTGTGTCATACAAGTAAGCTTGGGAAGACAACGATTGTGTAACCCATCTTTGTTCTGTGAAGGTGCATAAGCACTTAGTCCTTGGAATTCAACCAGATCATGCGTGAACGCTCATATTCGTATGGTTGAGTGTAGGGATACCTCATTGCTCATCACTGGCGTCGTTGCCGAGGACTTTGTTATTTATGCACTAATTAGAACTTAGGAATCCTCCCATCACTGGAACCAACCCTTAGGGTTAGTGACCCCACAATCATCGAAAAGAGAAGAGTATTGCACACTAAATAATTAATCATGTCTCCTTCTTCTTACGAAAGTGCTTCACCGCCTAGGTCCGACACAATGAACAATTGGAGGCAGAGTACACATGATTATTCGCCAGTGCCCCAACAGTTTCGCTTGGTATATGCTCATCCAAATGAGTATATACTAGACTTTACCTTTATCCTCCACCAAGATGAACAACTAAGTTGCTATGATTTAGAAGGTAACATAGTATTACCTCCCAATCACTCAATTCCAAGCATGCTTCTTCATGCTCTCACGTGAATTTGTATGCATCACTTACAATCGGAGTACATTGTGCATGAACAAGATTTGAGGGATTATCAACCTACAAAGGCACAATGCCGAAAGGACCTGCAACAGGAGAGACATTATAAATCTATGAAGGGAAAGTGGTCTTAGGATGTCTTGTATGTCCTAAGTGAAAATGAGGGTGGTGAACCTACCTCGGGAGGTTTTCCACAAAATGATGTTCCTCCCATTGACTTTGGTTAAGGGGTTGTGTATTAGAATCTTCACTCAACTATTCATAACCCAAATTCTGGTACCAACGGCCACAAAGGATCCTAAAAAGGAACATGAACACATGAAAAAGATGGGCATTCTAATCGTAACCATGACCGAGGCTATGACCACCGAAGAGAAGGTAGCAGACACCATCATGGTGCCAGTCCTCCTTCCTCTTCACCTTTATCATAGTCTTCCCCCTCTCCTTCAGGATTTGAACGTAGTCACAAAGGAAAAGACCTTGAGGATAATGGTAGGTGAAATAGGGATCATAGACAAAACAATCTAGAAAGAGGACGAGGGTATTCTAGAGAAACACACCATGAAAGGAGGGAAAGTAGGGAACAACATAGGCATCATAGATGCCATAGAAAATATGATCATGATGAACCCTAATCGCTACCCAAAGTATGCTAGATATAACTAAGGCTGTTAGGATCCCAACAAGGCACCAAAAGGATAGAAGGATCAAAAGATTAGACATGAATAATATCTCATGATTTGAAGGAGGATACAACACTAATCCTCAATCATCTATAAGCATTCTATGATGCATGTGCCTTGCAAAATATAGGAAAAAAGTGGCAAAAACTAAAGTTGTTTCCATGGACATTGATCAAGGAAGCGAAAAGCTGGTACCAGTCCTTAGAATCAAAATCCATTCATTGATGGAGTACCATGTTATAGTTATTCAACGATAAGTATCAAACGTACTCCCGAGTGTCCAACCTACATAAGAAAATCCAAGGATGAAAACAAGGAGGACACGAACCCTTGGATGCTACCATGGGCCAATATTATTCATTATTACATTGTTGCCCTAGTCATGGTTACTCACAAAGGGAATAAATATGCCATCTCGTAGATGGGCCTAAGTATGAAACATGAAGAACCCTTAGGACTTATGTCCAAGGAAGACTATCCAAGCTTAGAGCCCATCAAGTACAAAGATTGTTGGAGTAAGTTGCCAAAGAGTAAGGTGAGTTAAGAAAAAGAGAAAGTATGGAGGAATACAACAAAGATCCTTAACTTCAAAAGAAGGAAGCTAGATTTTGTGAAGATGAAGAAGAGTCACCACTTGAAGAGATGGTGAATAGGAAAACTTTGTCCATTCAAAAATTTGTATTAGAAGTATCGGCAAAGGTAGATCGAATGTTCAACTCCTAGATGATAAATTTCAAACTATTCTAAAAATAGTAGAGTCTAGAGAGCAAAGTAGTGACGAGAGAGGAGAAAAAAGAAAGAAGCTGAGCATGCACATAACAAGGGTAAGGGCAAAGTTGACATCATTGAAGAGGTTATGGATTCAGACATAGATAATGATGGCGGATGTGAGATATGCTAATATGACCATTCTAAGAGATGTTTCCCAGTAGTCTCACATCTGGAAGAGTCCAGGGTGTATGCACTAAACCTAGAATTAAATAGATGGCAAACACCTTGAAGGTTACCTTATCCTCAAGGTAACCCAAGGCAGTTCCACCTACCCTTGATGTATTATCCAAGTGAAACTCTACCACAACCAAATGAATAGTATCAACAATGGCAACACCCAAAATCATGGGGAATGTCACCACCACATCAACAATACCCTTACCATCAACCTAACTCGTACGAATACTACGTGTAGTAGCTGATCTCTCCACATGACTCCACTAGTCACGTCACCTCTCAGCCTCACTACCAAACCCACAAGTACTATAGAACTCCTTCTCTAGGGGTGATGTTCCACAAACATACTATCCTTCTCATCCAACTACACCTCTTCCACCCTTATCTCCATTACCACCTATTCCAACTATGTAGGGTGAGCTCCCTGTCCAGCTGCAACAACGTAATGCTATAAGGGCTATCAATCCTCAACCTACTATTGGTTCAGACAACCGCACAAAGAAGAGACCTTTCTTTAGAACCAATAGCCCAACCAAGTCCTTACAACCACAAGTGCTGATTCTCCAATGGCCTCACCATCATTCAAATCTTCGAAGCTTCCTTTAAACTAAAGACTGCACTCAACACACATGGTCATGTTAACTCATGCCATTACCAATTGAATTAAAGCTGGCCGTCTTCCTAGGAAATTCTTTAATCCTAGAAGTCCTCTTATTTATTTACAGATCATAGGAAATGAACCTTGCAAAGCTCTTTTGGATTTAGGTTCTAGTGTTAACTTAATGTCTCAAGAAATGTACAAAGCCTAGAACCCACCTCCACTCAAAAAGAGTAACATTCATTTAGAGTTGGCTAACCAATCCATCACTGTCCCATTAGGACTAGTTGAGGACATTGTCACCATTATTTGTGGGTGATCATATCCAATCAAAATCCTAGGGATTCAAGTCAACAATTGCAAGGGGGACTTCCTAATCATTATGGGAAGAGCATAGCTAAACACAATTGATGCATGCCTAGGAATACGTGATCTTTCCCTAGAAATATCAAAGAAAAATATGGTCAGAAATATCTTGAAGAAGAAATTTCCATGCATTGCATACAGTGACACAGGGTGTAATTGCATGCAGAAGTCTTGGTTTGTACAACGTTCAACATTGCCTGCATGCAACTAGTGTGCACAAATAACTAACATACAAAGATGCCTATATGCAACAGCCACAAGATAGGAAGGCACCTAGTGGCTAAAAGCTGACCAAGAGAGCAATTCAACTATATGCAGGGAACTAGTTGAGAGCTTGACTTGTGCCTACATCAATAGCATAGACACATTAGAGCAAGTCAATCACCAACTTCCAAGTCCTGACATCAAAAATATCAACTGGGGGAAGTTAGAAATCCCTATCGAGTTTAAGCAAGATTCCCTTGAATTAAAACTATTACCCACTGGTATGGAGTATACATTTCTCAAGAATTGAAAATTGGTAATTATTAATGCTAAGCTTGCTCCTCAACAAAAAGAAAAACTGCTAAAAATGGTAAGCAATTGGTTGAAAGCTTTTGCTTGGTCATATCCTAAATTAACTGAAATAGATCCTAGGACATGCCAACATAGAATTTATATTGATCCCTCCATGAAGCCTTGATGACAACCGCAAAGGCAACTAAATGTAAAGCTTAAGCAAGTGGTTAAGAAAGAAATTGAACAACTTCTAAAAGTTGGGTTCATCTACCCCATTATTGATAGTGAATAGGTTAGTCCATTAGTCATTATGCCTAAAAAGGGAGGTAAATGGAGGGTGTGTATAGACTTTAGGCTACTAAACTTGGCAACGTTTAAAGACCATTTTCCATTATCATTCGTCGACCAAGTTTTAGATACCATTGCATGGCATTGCTACTATAGTTTTGTGGATGGTTACAGTGGATACAATCAAATTTAAATAGCACCAGAAGACCAAGCTAGACTACATTCATGAGTCCTTGGGGGAAATTTTCATATAGACAGATGCTGTTTGGCTTGTGCAATGTCCCAGCAACTTTTCAACGTCTAGTTCTAAGTATATTTTAGTAGTATATAGGGAATGGTATGGAGGTCTTTATGGATGATTTCTCCACTTACGGAGCAAACTTCGAACAAGCATTGGACCAATTAGAACAAGTACTAAAATGATGTATTGAAACCAACTTAAGGCTCAATTGGCAAAAAAGCCATTTAATGGTCCAAGAAGGCATTGTATTAGGGCACAAGATTTTACAAACAGGGATAGAGGTAGATCCTGAAAAGATTAAAGTCATCCAAGGAATCACTCATCAACTTGAAACTGTAAAAGACATTTGATCATTCCTTGGACATACTAGCTCTTATAGACACTCCATAGAGAAATTTTCAAAGATTCCAAAACCATTGGTAGAATTAACAAAAAAGGACGTACCCTTTGAATGGACCAGGGAATGTGAGCTAGCTTTCCAAACCTTAAAATAGAAACTCATAGAAACACATATTCTACAAGCTCCTGACTAGTCCAAACCATTTCACATAATGACTGACACATCCAACTTTACTTTAGGAGCTATACTTACATAGTTAGATGATCAAAAACATCCCTATTACATTCACTATTGATGAGCCGCGATATCGCGTACGCAATATCACGGCCCACTGCAATTGCTATAAATAAGAGGCAGCTTTTCCTTATTCACTCATCTAGAGTTAGTCCATTAGCCAAACTATAGCAGTTTTACCATTCCAGAGTTAGAATAATTTCCATGTGCCTGCAGTAGGAGTCTCAAAGTGAATGGATCTTTATTCAAGCAAATTGTACCTAAGCATACATTTGTGTACGGCAATAAAGATGAACTTTCTGATAAACCTTGCAGCATATGGACTAAGCTAAATAGGATTTAATTATTGTTAAATGTTTAAATGCTTTCCTAGATAATTAATTTCTCTCAAGCCTTGACTCTCCTAGTTAAGTGCATCCAATACGATCGCTTCGAGCATGTGTGTAATGCTTGGTAACCCAGTAATGAGTAGCGTTTGGTAATCCCAGTAGCGTTGCACTGGTTCAAGTTGTGTGCAGCAAGTGGGAACATATACTGATGCTAGGATACTTATAACTTAGTTAGTGAATAGTTACTGAAAATTAGTTATTTACTTCTCTTCACCTTTCCCTACTAGCACAGGCTTTAAAAGGATAAAAGTTATAAAAATCACATACCTCAAACTTACTTAACCATACAACTGTAACAATACAAGTAAGTTTGGGAGAACAACGATTGATTAACCTTAAGTGTTCCATTAAGGAGCATAAGCACTTAGTCCTTGGATTTCGACCGAATCGCGCATGAGATGCTCGTATTCGTATGGTTGAGTGTAGGGGTACCTTGCCACTCATCAATTGTGTAAGTCAAAGTATTGCTGGTACATAACTCAACTACACCACAATAGAAAAAGAGCTAATGGTTGTGGTGTTTGCACTAGAAAAATTTAGGCACTATGTACTAGTCTATAAGATATTTGTACACATGGATCATACTACAATATGGTTCCTAATGAATAAACTAATGGTGAGCTCTCACATCATACGATGGCTCATGATCTTACAAGAGTTTGATCTTATGATGATTGATCATAAAAGCATCGAGAATGTGGTCTCTGATCATTTATCTTGGTTACGATGGGACAACAAAGAGAATGAATATCTAATTTTTGACCACTTTATTAATGAATTCCTCTTTGCAAGTGTGATAAACAATCACCTACCCACCGATACAAATTGGTATAGTAGCATTCTCACATATCTACTTACACAAGAAGCACCACAAGGGTTAGACATTAAAAAAAACAATAGTTTCTTCACCAAGACAAATATTTCATGGAAATCAATGGACACCTTTATAAGGTATGTTCTGATGGCCTAGTCTAATGGTGTGTTCCTGATGTAGATCAATTGCAAGTTCTCCAAGATGCTCATGAGGGCCCTNTTAGAACCCTTCGATATATGGGGTATTGATTTTATGGGGCCTATTACATCAATGTCTAATGGAAAAGCCTACATTGTTATTGATGTTAACTATTTTACAAAGTCGGCAGAAGTAGTTGCTATTATGGATTGTACATCATCTACCACTGCATGATTTGTTCAACAACAAATCGTAAATAAGTTTGATGTGCCTCGTGTACTTATTTCTGATAATGGTACACATTTTATAGGTACAACTTTTTGAAAGTTGATGCAACACTTAGGAGTTGAGCATAAGCTGACTACACCATATCATCCTCAAGTGAATGGCCAAGCCGAAGTCACTAATAGGGAGATCACAAAAACATTGACATGAACCATTAGAAAATATAGGTGAGATTGAAGCACCAAACTGAATGATGCTCTTTAGGCATACTGCTCTACATGGAAACTACCTATAGACTACTCTCCCTATGAGTTAGTGTACGATAAACTTCTAACACTTCCTATCCAAGCTAAGCTCCGTACACTATCTAGCACAAAAGGAATAGTTATTGACCCTTAACTTGCTAGATGAAAATTGATTAGTCGCCCTATCATCCAATGAACTACATAAGGCCTTTAACAAACAACGTCATGACCTAAGGATTAGGAAAGTCAAATACCAACCAGGAGATAAGGTTCTTTATTGGAATCCCACACATGTGCCACAATGAACTAACTTTCAAATGTTATGGGAAGGACATTATATCATTCATGAAACTTTCCCCTTCAGGGGCCATGATGATCTATAAACCTGATAGCCTAAATAAGAAATTATTGATCAACATCCAGCAAACCAAACCTTTCCATGAGCCTAAAATGGCTAGTACTAACACTACATCTATAAATGGACAACTCTACTCATTATTTCAGATCTCCTCCTTCCAACTCAGTCATGGGGGAGATGGCCAACAATGCTAATCATTCTAAAGCCCTCAGTTCCTTTAACTTTTTTGTTTTACACATTCTTCTTCTTTACTTGTTTTTGTTTTATACCATCATTAACATTTTTTACTATTTCTTTCTCTATTACATTTTGTTTGAATAAATCTCACTCATCATATAATAAGTGCTCATGATGGTGGAGAATACTATAATAGTGTTGATTGCTAATGTTTGGTTTTTACCTTTGATTTTAATATTAATGTTAAGATATGGTTTCTTTTGATAAAATAGGCAATGAGTCCATGTCATCCATTCATCTATTCAGCTCTATGCTCTCCCTTGATCTTGGAGCTGTACTGTCCCTTTTCTAAGTAAAATTATTAATGAATTGGTCGCTTGGTATTCTTCAAACCAAGGAAAGGTTCAAATGGATTGGAAAGGGTGTGATCTCAAGGGGATTCAATGCATTTGTGCTAGCTATTCTCTTGGATACTTGGATGTTTTTCATAAAGTCTTCCATCATTCCACTATCGACTAATATATTAGGAAGTTGTCTGAATCAAATACATCTTTGCATGGTGTGGTTCTCACAAAAAAAAACTAGTGAGAATTAAAAGCACACCCCTTAAACATAATAAAGAAACATGGGCTACAAGCACTGGTTATGGTACTAAAAATACATGTTACTCATGCCTAAAGGTTCTCTCTAACTAAGGCCCTTTTTCACTTCCTACTTCTCTATCTTTCTCTTTTTGGAATGGTGGTGGCTCTGTGGACACATTCTTGTTGATTCAAGAGGATGGATTAGTCTACTATGTTGATGCGAGGTCACTGGATGTGGTTATTTTTAATCTGGATTTGGAATGAATTATATTAGGTCACCTTAATCATATACTACATAAGGGACTTTACACAACCTTGATTTTTGAATTCCATTATGTTTCATTCTCTCTTTTTTTATTGCTTCCCATATCCCACCTCATTGTTGGTTTTATAATTAGTCCATATCTTGGTTTCCAGATTATTATTCATTGGTAAAATCTTATGGGTAAGCTCTTAACCATTATTTTCAAATGTCATTCCAAGAGCCTATAGACTCTTTGGTTTGTGGGTTTGTTAGGGCATAAAGGGCATGAGCCTGCTTTGGGGAGGACCCACTGGCATTCCTTTTTGATGCACTTGTTAAGTTCTTTTCCTTAAAACATTTCTTGCAATCAACTATTTCTCATTTCATCCCATCAGTGACATCCATTTTTATTTTGTCTTAATAGATTCACTATTGTTATTTCTCTCATTTTTCTTATTCTTTATGTTTTTCCACCGTATCACTACTAGAGGTTCACTCTTAGTCATGGGGGTCCTGTCACAAATTTTTCCATTCCATTACTTATCTCACCCCTACACCTTTGGTAGTCATCAGTTATAAACCTCTAATCCAATATCTTCCATACCCATAACCTAGCCAACATGCTTCCTAGCGAGGCAAGGTATCAATAGCATTATGTCTTATTTATCTTTGCTAATTCATGATTGTGTTGTGTGTGTAAATGGCGATCACATGAATAATGGACTAGGATAGAAGAGAGCACTCAGGATGGACTGGAGAAAAAAGCATTTACATAGGAAACAAGCTTGATTATGTGGTCATGGATGAACAATGGTATGCACAATTTTGACATCGGTAGCAACACGCCTCATTTTCTTTTCTCTCTCTCTCTTTCCAAGCTATCAAATAAAGGTCTAAATGTCATCTATGTACAGTGTTCAGTACAATGGTTATGAACACCAATGTTATAATATGTTGTTGATCTGTTCACCGGGCACTTTGCGTTTGACATTCCATGTCACTGTTAGACTGTCGTATAGTTAATAATCCCAAACCTTCCCAATATTTTGTAAGGAACTTGAGGACAAGTTTTCATTCAGTCATTGGGGTATGATGAGTTGTGATATCAGGACTATGATATCGAATTCGTGATATTGGGTCCATGATATCGAAGCCCGCCAAGTGATATCGGACATCCAATATCGAAACTTATCTCATTGCCTATAAATAAGAGGCAAGTGCACTTGGTTTTGACGTTAGATAGTTAATTTCTTAGTCCCTTACCCGAACTCTTGTAGTTTTTCCTTTCCAAAGTTAGAATTATTTCTAAGTGTACACAGTAGGAGTCATAAAGTGAACAGATCTTTATTTGAGCATTGTGTACCTACGCACACCTTGTGTCCAGAAATAAAGACGACCTTTGTGATAAACCTTGCAACATTCAGAATAGCTTATTTATTACATTTAAAGTCATTTAAAATTATTTAATGCTTTCATTAGTTAATTGGTTTTTTTTATTAATTTGTTAATTTTCAATAGGTAAGCACACTCAGTATGACTAGTTTGAGCATACGTGGAACACTTGGTAACCCAGTAACAACTAACATTCGATAATCCCAGTAGTGTTACAATGGTTTAAGATGTGTATGAAGAGTGGGAATAGATGCTAGTGTTAGGACTAGTTAAAGCATAGTTGATTAGTTAAATTAAATTAGTTACTTAATTATTTCATTTCTCCATTCTAAGCACTAGGAACATAAACATAAAAAAGCATAAAAATCACATACCTTAAGTTTACTTAGCCATACAATTGTTCCATACAAGTAAGCTTGGGAAGACAATGATTACCTAACCCATCCTTGTTCTGTGAAGGCACATAAGCATTTAGTCCTTGAAATTCAACCAGATTGCACGTGAACGCTCGTATTCGTATGGTTGAGCATAGGGGTACCTCGCTGCTCATCATTCATGAACCAAAACTACATCATCCAGAATATAACAAGTTGCTATTTTACTTCATTCTTTATCCTACAAATCACTTCTCCTCAAATTTAGATTGAATTTCAATAAAAACATCATTGTTTCTCATATTATCCCTTAATCTCCCTATTCTCAAAAAAAATGAGCCTTAATTAACCATTTTTATCATTTCAAATTATGCTAGTTGAGTGTCAAACTCATATTATCATTTGACATCCTTAGGTATACTTGAGACATACAAAATGTAAAGAAGCAATGGGATTTCCAAGAAAATCTAAGGAAAAATGTTGAGCTATGATATTGCAACTATGATATCATCATTAAAATTTTCTATATATACCCATGCATCCTTAATCATGTTTTACATTTTCTTCATAACATACTAGGAGTTCATGTCATTTTCTCAACCCAAACCCTTCTGGATGTCCTACCTCCTAAATTAAAAACCTAATTTCTAGTATTTAAAATCCTTTGAGCTTTCATAATCAAACTCTTAATCATGGGGGAGATGTAGTGCATTATGCAATTTTTACAAACATTTTTTTTGTGAAGCGCTAGGGTAATGACAAAAAAAGACATATGATGATTTAAACATCTGGGTTTGATTGACATGATTACTTCAATTTTGCTATTATGTGATATACTAATGTGTTTAATTGCTAGTTTAGAGTTGAAAAATCAATTTGATTATTTGACAATTTTAATTTAGGAATGCTTCTCCAATTTGGGATATTTTTCAATTTTTTGATTTTGTCAAAGTATTGTATCTATCAATCTTTCAATTCTAGAAATTAAAAATCTAGTGTAATTAGAATTTTTTCATTAATACTTTCTCTTCGCAATTACATTTTTATTTGTGAATTTTGGAAATTGCAAATTATGGCTTTTTGGTGATTTCAACAAATAATTTAACTCCGCAATTACTACTATACTTAATAATTTATTTCATTTTGACTTTCAGTGAAACCTAAATTATCAAAGAAGGGCTTGGAACCAATTTAAATTGTTAGGAATTTTTAGAAAAAATTATAATTAATTCTTAGTTATTGTAAATGGATCCACAATAAAATCTCAAAGCCAAAGGACCATCATGATTGTGAGGACAATGACCAAGAGGTAAGTATGGCAAAAGATGTGGTAGAGGAAGAGACCAGTTGTAGGAATCATATGTTGAAGAGTAAGAAGTCCAATCTTGGACTGTTCAACAACCCACACCATAAACACAACAATCTGCACAAGTTAAAGCTTCAATGCCACCTACTCTAGAAGAATGTAGATAACTCACTTTGTTAGAGGACTATGTTAATATAATTAGTGATAAAGCATTATTTCTAAATTAAATTTTGGATTATTATTGAAAGTTGCATCACAAGAGGTGTAAGAAGAGTTATAATCTTTACCATTTTGGTTAATCATTTTCACAAATAGTGAAATTTGGGAGAAACATATCAATTTTAGCACAACAAGTAGGTAGATGCTATAGCAAAAATAGAAGGTGTCCTAGTCTTCTATTTAGTTGAAGCTATTGTTGTAGCACTAGGATTATCCAACATTGGCATAGAGACAGTAGTGGTCTTTACCTAAGATAAGGAATCTATGAGTAGAAATGGCTTATGGAGATAAGAATAATAAGTTTAGAGAATCTTCATTACCAAAGATAATTTCTTTTAAAATAGGCACTTACCACATATATCCTACCAAATGTCTAGACAAGATATCAACATATGTAACTAGTGATAGTGTTATTCTCAGTGGAAATACCCAACAATGATGGTTCATCTTTGCTTATTGGATATAAAAAAAGATTTAAAGAAAAACAATCAGGCAAGCAAACATTGCCATTTTCTTGCCTAATAAGAAGTTATGTAAAAGGGATGGTATCAAAGGATATACCAATATCATAGTCAGAAAATTTTAAATTATTGTATACACAAATATAGTAAAGCTTGTGCCTACCATGAAAGATCCAATTAGAACTTTATAACTCAACATAATTGCTAATTAGAGGGATGGTGGGTTGTTGGAACCCTAAAATAATTATAATATAGGTACATGCCAAGATATATAGTCCAATTAGAACTTTATAATTAAGCATTGCCCACCAAAATTAAACCCATGAGTTAGAGCTTTCAAATCAATACTCTTACCACTAGGCTACTGAATTTAATAATCATAAGAGACACTAAACTTAGTTGGGACAAGCTCCCAACATAGATTTATTAATGTATACATAAAAGAAAATAAACTTTTTACTAATGGACATATAAGGATAAGTAGATTTCATTGGAAATTTTTCATACCACTTTTCATAAAACTATTGTTCCAAATGTGAAAATATTCAAAACAAAGAAGATACCTCTTCTGCATAAAAAAATATCTTCACCGATGTATCTCATCATTACTAATTGAGCTACATGATCTTGTCACCATCAACAAATATAATCTTCATCAATATGTACTTTAATCTTAGCTTCCACAACCAAAAAATTAATAATCTATCCTTCCTTAAATTAAGCATTCTTCAAATTAAATTCTTGCTTGAAAGCATTATGCATTTTTCAGTGTGCAAACAATGCTCTTTGTTATACCCCCACCATGATAACCTACTGGATTGGCATAAATCTTCTCTAAAAAATAGATTTATTATATTTCACAAGGAAAAAAAATCTAAAAACTCATAGAGATTACTAAATCTCAAGTTTACACACCTGTATAAAAATCCATAAATTTCTCCTCTTTCAATATATCTCATTGTAAACATGCAATGCATCCTTGATATAGTAATGAGTAAAAAAATTTAAGTGCCTTTCTTACATTTTCTACAAAGCTTTGCCACATCAACAAGAATATCAAATCTATGCTCTAAATATCCAATTATTCTATATAAAAAATGAAAGAAAAGCCTTCTAATAAGTAGAAAAATAGGCAAAATAACTAGCAAATCCTTCTTCTTAGTGTAGAGTATTTTGACATTGTTGCAATGGTGGCCACATGTGTAATCATCAAGTAAAGCTAAAGAAAGATGACATGTAACAACATTGCTCCAATGTTGTCCAATACCCCTAGTAATTCCCTTGGATCTATTGGACCTAAAGCGGAAGACCAAGGGACTACACCTCAAAGGAAACATTGCTACCACTTCAATAACTTAGAAGAAAGTGTGCAATGCATTAGTTTCATATTGAGTGAGAATATGTCTCTAGGACAACCTCTAAACTCTGAACGAGGACTAGCAACCAAGTACATAAACAACCCTACAAACATCATTGGTAGAAGGATGACGATGCATATAAAGGAAATGCCTCACTACCAGATCCCTCATGATCTGGTACAACATTTGGAAAGACACCATACCAGGACTATTCAATCCAAGATACCTACATATTTGTGACCACTGTAGAATCAGGGCCATGTAGTTCTACAATATGAGGGTAAAAATGAGGAGAACTAATAGGGAAAACAATAGGGTGAAGTCCTATTACTTGGTTAGTATTGCCAAGTTAGGATGAATTTTCTAATACTTGAGTGCCACTCACAAACATCTCAGAGTGTTCCATGGCCTTTGAACCATGGGAAGGAACTAGGAAAACCTCTACCCTAATACCTCTATCACAATCTTGCCCTACATAAAAGAAGTAAATTCCTCAAAGCAAAGCCTAGGATAAGCTTCAAGAGCACACTTCAAGTATAGGTTTAGAGATTCATCAATTCTAAGAAGTCACTCAACTCAAATGATACTAGGCTTGAAGAAAGATAACAACCCTAATACTTGATATGTCCTTTTGTCCAAGGCCTCACATGAATGCAAAGGGCACTTGGAGAAACCCGTAAAATTTCCCTACTCCATGATGAGAGGGATAAGGTTAATCCAAAGGGCCAACACCTCTAACTTATCACTTAGATCCATTCCTTAATTAGGTCTAGAGACTTCTCCTCTTGCATAGACCCATACCTATGCAAGAAGACATGCTCTTCTTTCACAAGTCTAACTGAGTCCCTACTAAATGGCTTCTTGGCCCCCATGGATTCTCAACAATTATTTTTTGTCATCGATTTGAAGGCTCACTAGGATATATTTTTAGCTCTAGTGATGGACTTGCAAAACCACATCTTAAAGAGAGAACATGCTAAAAAGAGCCATGTCTCAACAAGCAACTTCAAGATCCATGAGCTCTTACTAGTCCAACCATCTAAGGATTGGATCACCATGTGCACATCCACAAACATTTTTCTACATATCCTTGAGCATAAGTCCAAGATGGTAGGAAGGGAGTTGAGTGCAATATTCCTTTCGAACAAGGTTCATAGGTAGATCTCTTTGTTCTGACCTTGTTATTTGTAGATGAACCAGCACCACAATTCATGTTTTCATGATTGAACAATATATTCCATATCTGCGACAAGGAAGAAGATCCAGAATTTGTTTGAAAAACTTCTCCAAGATGCTATCATGGCATCCCAATACTTTCAATCATATGAACCCTTTGAGTATGTCTAGCATTGAGATTAATTGCTCAAATGCTTGAAAAAGTGGAGAATGACAAGAAAAACTAGCATTAAGATAGTGCTTCAACCACATCTCTTAATACAACCACTATGTTCCATCTATAGGAAGGATTAGCTACAATCACTTCCTACAACCTATCCTTTGCACCTTGAAAGGTGGGACAAGCACCGTTCTTTAGAAGCTTCAAAGAATTCTAAGGACAATCATTGGTATATGCCTCTAAGGAATAACCAGGTTCCTATAATTTGAATTTCCTACCATGCCAAGAACAACTATATACTGCAATCAACTCATCTCATTTGAGTTTTAATCTAAAAGGGGAGATCCACATTGTGATGTTTCTTTTGCAAGCAATTACACCAACCCATCTGCACCATACCCATCATACATGCAAAAGAAGGCTACTAAGATAACAAAACCACATTATTTAACCACCACCTGTTGAGGGAAGACATGGATTTATAGGTCTTACCCACATTCAATCCAATAACAAGAATCATCTCAAAAGGCCACAGAGGCCTTCATCAAAACTCTCATAGGGAAAAATTCCATTTCATTATAGGAGATCTAAATAATCCTTTCATGATATCCAGCCCCTACAAATATAACATTTATGGTGGACAAGGCCACACCACTACCTATATTGTCATTATACATAGACTAAGAATTTCAAGAGTCAACAATAATAACTTACCCATAGGAGGACTAGGTCCTCAAAACATTTTGAATTACAAAAAGTGAGCATAACTAATATTTAAAAACAACCAATTATCCATCCCTTAAAGGTTTGCAATAGGAGAGGTTCACTAGAGGACTAAGAGAAGAAGTTATTCTAAAACTGCAAAATTAAAAGAGAGTTCATCAAATCATAACTTGCTTGAAAAATGTAAGGGCATCAAGCTTGCATCATCCACAGGATCATATAAAGGAAATCCATACATTTGAGTGTAGTAACCATACCCTAACTCTGAAATAAGTCCTAAGAGGTCTAGCACCTGAGACCACTAGTTAGAATAGGTCCCAAACATAATCTATATTTGGAACCCACATAGAGGAACAACTGCCTTAATTTATCCCATACTATTATATCAACAAGTAAAGAAACTATTCACAAAATGGAAAATAGACCATGTCATTAGGATAGATAGTTAATTTGGAATAGGATGCATTATCATTATTGTCCCACATAGAGAGATTGGGACATTAAAACAACCAACATTACACTAGAGAGATAGGGCCATAAACCATAGCCTAGAAATAAGCTAAAAGTCCCAAGTCATATCATGCATGTAGAGGACCACCAAGTAGGGCCTCTAAGAGAAGCCAATGATTCAAGTAACTGTAACACCATTTGTGCAAGGATGGACCACCATCTCATAGCTTGCAAAATTACCCCAAAAGACCACAACCAACTATGGGAGGAGGACCCCAGGTACCAATACCCAAGTCTCACTACGGCACTATAGCTAGTCATGGCAACAACATCTACAATTCAAATATTCAACCTTTCACTACAATACCATGGCCACTAGGAACCATGTACTGCCATGATCAAGTTCATTGAACAAATTGTTTGAGATTTGGCTGCACTCTACCATTGGTCACTTGTGAAAAGGATTTTTGCTAATCATGGAACCCTAAAGGAAGAGTCCAACAATTGATCACACTTCCAAATCAGCCATCGTTGGACATACCATCATGGCATGCCAAGATCACTAAAGGATACATAGCATTGATTTGAGTACACCACAAATAAGGGCATACCATGGCCTCCATATTACAACACTATTCATAAATAGAATTTTTCATAGGGATTTGGGAGGTCTCATATTAAGGGATAGAGACTTGTTATAATGGATAGCAAAATTGCTAGTAGGATAAACTATCTATACGGGAAACATGGTACATTAAACTTGGCCTTATCATAGGGTATGACATAGGCCTACAATAAGGGGATAACTTGGTCCATAAGGACATTGAACATCTAGCACTCCCTAGTGCATGGACTATTGATATTAAATACATTACAATATTTCATCCATGAAAATATGAATATATTTGGTAAGCATAACACATGATATTTGGGAATGCTACCTAGGCCTAGTAGGCTAGAGGGTGAACTACCCGAGCTCATCCTAAGCTAAAGTTTTTAGACCACTTGAAGTAATACCAAAGCTACATCATTCTAATCTAAAAACTTGTCTCTACATGCACATGAATAAATGAAGTACTAGACCTATCAAAATACCTCCATCAAAACTAACAAATCGGAACATGAATGCGTCAATTAAGCAACATAACATGTCATCTAAAGATCCATCACCTACCACAATGAAACCTTAAGGAATTGGCCACTCTTGGACCATCAATATTCGACACAACCAAGGATATTATTCCACGCCTTCTGCTAATTCAATATCTAAAGGGGTCTAGAATGGACCACCATCCTTTGTTAGTACCCACCTAAAGCACTAAAAGACAAACAAATCATGATGTACTAGTTATTCCATCACAACATTTATACTAATAAATCCACAACCCAATATTGGGATTCTGAGAGTGTGTAATTAATTCATTGAGGTCTTAAGATTACTTATCTACCCCAAGACATAGTGCTCACAAAACTTACTAAGGACCTCATTTTCTGCATCTATATAATAGTGTTTCCTACAAGACCAAGACAATAGCTCAGAAACAAAGAGTTAGTAGGGAATATGTATAACAAACCAATCATCAAGTATGATCACAACAACAAAGATATAACAATATCAAAATGCCATAATAAGTAATATCTTAGCTACACGCATAAAGATCAATCATGCAAAACATCATGAGTCAATTAGATATACTCACACAAAAGAAACCGTCATGAGTTACATCAAAGAGAATGACTGGAACGCTCTCAAAATTTTAAAGATCCTCATACAACAATTGTACCTAGGCACTTATACCAGTTCCTAACCAAGACCAAGGTCTCAACAATCCACAAGATGGAACTAGTACTAAAAATCACATCCTTATCTGAAAATAAATAAAGGGAGACCAAGTTCTAACCAATAATAAATCTTAGCAACCAAAGATTTTAATTCACACTACCAAATCTAGCAATAGAGAGGATGCACCTCCTGAAGAATACACTTGACAAAAGAGGTGAGGTCTTAACAAGAATCAAAATTAGCATGACTTGCTCCAAGACGTTTCCACAATAAAATGCCTTAACATATATTAACAATCAAAGGAGTAATTCCATAAAGCCTAAGGAAAACAGAGCCAATCCATAAGAGGAAACACAACACCAACAAGATCTGCAATAAGGGTAACTAGGCCTGAAGCATAAGAGGACATTAAAATAAGG
Source organism: Gnetum montanum (assembly GCA_015680685.1). Classification (NCBI taxonomy): domain Eukaryota; kingdom Viridiplantae; phylum Streptophyta; class Gnetopsida; order Gnetales; family Gnetaceae; genus Gnetum; species Gnetum montanum. The sequence goes on along the minus strand of MNCI01017705.1, from coordinate 577,004 downwards.
ACCACAACAAAATTAGTCTTAGAGAGGCTCATAAGGCCTCAAGATGCATCCTTGATCAAAATCCAAAAACAAGTCATAGTCAAGCCTAGAGCACAAAGCCTTAAGATAATGAAAGATAGTCAAAGTGAGAGGAATATTTACATGAAACTCAAAACACAACCAAATGAAGATGCACCTACACAACTAGACAAATATATAGTCCACACACAAGCATATATAAGTCTACCAATGATGGTCTTGATCCACCCAAAATAAGGCTCATCAAGAGCACATGTTCGAAGGTCATTCATCTCAAGGGATTTGGGCAAAATCATGGTCTAGTCTATAATTTTAACACTTATAGTATCTAAGATAAGTAGGGGTGCAAGGATACCACATCATGCACATTCCTATCAATGCCATCTTGAAACATGTCATCTAGGTGGAGACCAAAGTGGAGACTAGGCTTAATTCATCCTAAATGAACCACTAGAAACTAGAGATGGAAGCACCTTGAGCAATAATTTATGGGTTTTAAATAGAACCTCCATCAGCCATATCAAAGTAAAACTATAGCTTGTCGAATGGAGGACAACACATCAACAAAACTATATCTATTCTCAAGTGTGTCCAAACCACAAAGGTTTCTAACATGTAGCAATAACTCTATACTGAAAATCTTATAAGGGCCTTACCAAAAGGATAACTCCTTTATAGATACATAAGGATATGATCCTATTTCACAATGATATATAACTAAAAGGACCATAGGTAAGAAACCTCAAAGGTATAGCATCTTAAGAGAACATCATGCTTGTCACAACATGTTTGAGAAGGGCTCTGATACCATCTATATTAACATTACCCCCAAATTTTCCAACATCCTTAGGAATTCCTTTAGATCTATTGGACCTAGGATGAAAGACTAGGGGACTATGCCTCAAAGGAAACATTTCCACCACTTCAGTAATTTAAAAGAAAGCATGTAATGTGTCGGTTTCATATCAAGTGAGAATAAGCCTCTAGGAAAACCTCTAAGATTTAAATGAGAACTAGCAAACAAGTATGAAAACAACCCTATAGACATTATCGGTAAGAGAATGATAATGTATCTATAAGAGATGCCTTACCTATAGACTCCTCATGATCTAATATAAGATTCAACAAGGCCCCATACAAGTACTATTAAATCTAGGTTGCTTACATATCTACAACCACCATAGAATCAAGGTCATGTAATTCTACAACATAAGGATAAAAATGAGAAGGACAAAGAGTGGGAACAACAAGGTGAAGTCTTGTTGCTTGCTTAGTACCACCAAGCTTGGATGGTGATGAATTGTGTTTTACTTAAGCTTTGATATTGGAGTGGCTACGATATTGGGTACACAATATCGGGTACACGATATCATGGCCCAAGATGCAATATCAGGCATGCGATATCATAGGATACTCCATGGCCTATAAATACAACCCTTGGGCACATGATTCGGGAGTAGTTTTGGAAGTCAAGTAGCAAAATTCTTGCAATTTGTTCATTTGATAGTTAGAATATTTTCCAACTGCCTATAGTAGGAGGTCTAAGTGTAATTGGATCTTTATTCAAGCATCAATGTACCCAAACACACCATTGTGCTGGCAATAAAGATGAGCTCTTTCATTCATCCTTGCAACACTTGAGACTTTCTTTCTTTATGCATTTATATATCATGATTTCATGTCATTCACATTGAATGTTATTCATTTAGCAATTAATTTTGATTAATTACACAACTAATTAAAGTACAAAATCACGACCCCTTCAAACATACGTGTGACACTTGGTAGCTTAGGAATGGTTAGCCTTTGACAACCCAGTAGTGTTTACACAAAGTTCAAGATGTGTCTGGGAAGTGGGGATGGTTACTTGTGTTAGGTTAGATTAAACAATAATTTACTTAGCATTTAATTACTATCACTTTCATTATTGTTTTTAGGTGATCAAATTGATAAAACATAAAATGATAAAAATCTTATGCCTCAATCACACTTAACCATACACTTGCATTTCACAAGTGAGGCTGGGAAGACAACAAACAAACAACACAAACTCACCATTTAGCTCTAGCGTACTTGGTAATTAAAGTCTACGAAATTCCATTGAATCGCATGTGAATGCCTATGATTCGTATGGTTGGACGTAGGGGTACCTCGTCGCTCATCAAATGGGTTTTCTAACACTAAAGTACCACTCATAGACATCTCAAAGTGTTCCATGGCCCTCGAACGATGGGAACGAACCAGGGTAACCTCTACCCTGAGACCTCTCTTGATACTTAACTTTTTTAATGTAATTTTACTATATTATACCAAAATCAGCTCAATATGTTGTATCCAGCATAGCATAGAAAATGTTTTTTAAAAGGAAATTCTTCAATGCTTCAAGTAAATTATGTCTACTTTCTTGATTCAAGGTTAAATACCATATGCACATAGAACAAGTAATGATAATTCATGAATGTGAATGTGACCAATAGAAAATGGAGATGCATATGCAAATTTGATTGCCAACCCTGATACCATTGGCTAGTTTTTAGCTAAGGCCAAAACCTTAGTGAAGCCTTGAAATCCTCACAACTCAGAATAAGCAAAGGAAATGGTGAAGAAAAGGAAGGGTGAAGCTTGGAAACTTAGCTTAAGTTTTTCCTTAAATAATATTGTACTTATACATAAGCCTTAGCTAGGTCTAACTTTTATAATATGATCATGTCCCTAAGAAATAGGATCTACACTAGTAACAAACTTCAAATTTGGATACATGGGCATTCTCATTGTATCCAATATTGATAATAAAGCCTTAATATTTATGAAGACTTGTACATGTAAGTATTCTTAGGAACTTATTTTTTAAATTTTTAATATAGCATCAAAAAATGTCAGCATGTTTAAGGTTACATAGGATTAGCTAAAGATTTCATTAGGCCTTGTACCTAGTTAGATTTCAATTAATATTACAAGGGATAATTAGACTACCTAGATCTCTTTAAATGTTGTCGTCTTTTAAGTAACACTTGAAATAGAAGAAGGAGCTATCATTTTGGCTATGCAACATGAAGGAAACCAAGGAACTACAAAACTCATCACAAACCATATCAAAGATGCTCTCAATATTCTAGTTGTGTCATCAATATATTCTACTGGATTACAAGATGTACAAGCAATAGGAACCATCATTTGGAGTAATGACAAAGCACCTATTCCTCAAGTCAAAAATCTAGGTTCCAACTTGGGTACAACCATTTGAAGAGGTTAGGCTTTCGCTCATCTACCAACCCTCCTAGGTTCCCACTTAGTGGGATGAGCATTGTGGCTCCAAGTGATGATTCTTTATAGGATGTGCATGCAATAATTGAAGCTAGAGAAAAAATAAAATGTGATAATAAGTGTTGCCCAAGATGAATATGCATTGGAAAGACTACTAAAAATAGGATAAACTATCTAGGATGTATTTGACATTCTTAAAAACATTATAGCCACCCAATCAAAATTAGTTGCTACAAAAGGAAAGCTTATCATTGTAGAATCAAGACTACAACATGCTAAGTTGGAGATCCAAAGAATGTAAGATAACTTAGTCCAACTTAAAGTCTAGCTTTAGGATCATGTAAGGTATGTTTCTCCAAAGCAATTAGAACAATTCAAAATAGAACACATTAACATCTTTATGACTAAGCAACATCAATTGGAGATAGAGAAAGAACAAGCAACATGAAATGCCTCAAGCAATAGTTGCTAATACTTATGCTTATGCAAAAGCCATTGCAACACTAGAAGAAAAAAATAAGAATCTTACTATTGAAAATAGAAAATTGTTCAAAATTGAAAGATGAAAAGAATAACTAAAGGAGAGCCTTGATCTTTTTTTAGAATAGTTTATAGGAGTCCACTTGGATGTTAACAAATTGGCCAAAGAAAATAGAAACCTATCAATGAAAGAATTATGCATAGTCTAACAAAAGTTTGCAATTAAAATCAACACATTATAGACTATGATTGATGAGCAATAAGGTACCCCTATGCCCAACTATATGAATCACAAGCGTTCACACATGATCCGATCGAATTCCATGGATGGAACTAGTTGTGGCATCTATGTCGTTATGTCTCAATCGAAGTTCACTATCTTCCCAGTTGGACTTGTAGTAGCTTTGTCACATATGGTTTAGTCCAAAGTGAGGCATATGATGGTTGATGTTGTCTAGCCTTAAGCTACCCCTAGTGATAATAAAGAGATTAATTAATTAAGATAATTAATAATGGAAAATAAAATCTAAACTAGCCTATGTATGATGAGTATTCATCCCTAACCATCTGCACACACCTTGGACTTTGTGCAACTATCGCTAGGATTACCAAGTGTATGTCACTAGGCTTACCCAATAATACCAAAATGGGTTACCAAGTAATTACACTTAAGGGCTCATGATTAGTCATACTCATTCTACTTAACAATAGGAATAATAAAGAGCAATAAATGGAAATATTAACTTAGGAAAATAGTAAACAATTAAAAGCAATAATAAATCTAAGTGGATGTTGTAATGATGCAAGTAATCTTGATCTTTATTGCTAGTCATGCAACATGTCATTACACTTGAATAAGGATGTGATACAATTACTTAACATCACACTGCAGGTATGCACTGGAAAACAAACTAACAAAATTCTAACTACTCTAAAATCTATGAAAAGGCTATCTAAAATCTATATCCCAACTGTGCACCCAAGTGTGGTATAGGCTAACATGAAAGGAGTGATATCAGATGCCCAACATCCAAGGTTGTGCCCCAAAATCAGATACCTAACATCATAGCCCTAATATTGGATATCCAATATCATGGCCTTGCAAAACATAACTCATCATACCCCCACGACTGAATGAAAACTTGTCCTCAAATTAAACAAAATGAGGAACAAGCTCTTTAAAAAATATTGGGAAGGTATGGGATTATTTACTGACTTAAATAAACATACAAATTGGCTTTTGCATGTCATAATTGTGTTTTACAAAAAATATGGACAAAATATGAAAAGACACAAAATTGGGGCAACTCATGTAGTTCTCAAAGGTGATGGCTCTTCCATCAATTACTTCCCTTTGTCACTAGGCTTCTGAAATTTTTAGTGGTTTAGGAGTGCCTGCAACTTTTCCTCCTCCATCCTTAGGTCATGTACCATCTAGGCTACTAAGCCAATGTGTGCTAGAATTGATACATCCCATGGGCACGGCAATTGTAGAAAAATTTTGTTTGCTTTCACATACCAAGCTACAAATTATTGTCATTCCTCCTCAAAGGCCATGGCCTTTTCTTTTAATTCATGGTGATCCATTAATCTCCTAGCTCAATCTAAGGCTACATCTCTCTATCCATGGTAGTGGGCCTTAATCACTTCTAATTCTAAGTTTGCCATGTGGAGTTTTTGTAGAGCATTTTTTCTATCTACAAACTCTTTCTCATATAATGCAAAGGTGGCTGCTACTTGCTACTCTAGTTCATTTCTAAGTTGACCTACTATCAACATGGCAAGGTTGGCATATCGAAGATTAGCCAATGTCATGTACTCTTTTAAATCTTTAATCTATAGATTTTTTTTTACTTCCGCTTGATGGACTAATGCATAGCTATCCAAGATTGGCTGCTAGTCAAGATCCTGTGTTGACATGGAACTAATGAAGGCCTTTTCCATCTAGATTTCTTTTTCATTAATCTATTTGTATATGCTGATTTGGTCCCAAAAGTGCTTCTTTAGCTTCTCATGTTTCTTGGCCTTATTTTGCCACATGCTTCTCTTGATTAAAAATATTTGACATATCGCACACACCTCCTTCATTGAGAGGGTTCAATTTTCTCTAGCCAATCTACTAATGTCTTAGTTAACCCTCACCAGTTATTCTCTTAATTGATGGACACTTTCTTCTAAGGTATTTTTTTTATTTTTCTACAATGGTCAACCTAGTGTTATCTGCAACAAGCTTCTTGTTCTCTTCTTGTGCAGCGATCAATGCCTTTACATGGGCATATGCTTGAGCTTCAATAGCTAAGGCATTCTAGACTACCTTCTTCTTCTCTTGTTTAGTAGCTTTGTTTTGTTCAATCAAGTGGTTCAACTACTCCATTTGAAATAGTTCTAGCTAGTCAGGTATGACAAATTAAGCATGGTTTTGTCTTTTAGCTTTTAGGGTAGTAAAATTTTGTTGCAATAGATGCACTTCTATTTCTACATGCTCTGCCTTGGTCTCTATCATGACTAACTTTTCTTTTGTGGTGATGAGGTCTAATTGAACTATAGTGACATCACTAGGAATGTTAAAAAGAGTTGTCATCACTTATCTCATTTGTAGCAATCCATCAAGTACATCATCATGGGCCACAAGAGTCATTAAAGTCCTAGCTAGCATTTGGGCATCTTTGGTCCTAGACAAGTCCACTGAAGGCACAACAGGCACATTAAAAGATTCTTTAATATGATATGTAATAAATTCTATTGCACCCACCACATCTTGGTGCTACATGACTATGACGGTAGCATCTTCTTTTGTTTCGAGCACTACCTGAAAAGATGTGACATTTCCAAAGATTTGTTATGACCATTGGGATTCCTAATTGTAAATAAAACTACCCTATTTATGGAACAACAAAAATGATAGGCTACACAGCATCATTGATAACTCAGAATAGGTTTGATTCATCCCTACTTCCTAAACTAAGAGTTTCATAAATGCACTATAGATGGCTCATTGTAGGCCAATAATCTTGTGGTGGTGGTAGTGGAACTTATGGCTCATGCTGCTACTCAGGCTCTTGCTTTGTTTCCTTTTCTGGTTCTAGCTCCTTTTTTGTTTCTTATTCTTCACCAAGGTCTTTCCTTGGTGCTATAGGTTTAAGTAACTCAACAAAAGAAGCATTTTAAGCTCT
>MNCI01017705.1:524163-549631 GCA_015680685.1 Gnetum montanum | reverse complement strand
GCTACTCTAAAACTGGGATCCCGAATAAGGGAGAGCCGCCTCTTATTTATAGACATGGTGGCGGACTGCGATATCACGTATGCGATATCGTAGGGGAAGATGCGATATCGCGTACGCGATATCGCATACGCGATATCGCAGGGGATGCGATATCACGTCGGCTGCGATATCGCGTACGCGATATCGCGGCCTGTGCGAACCGCGTCTCATCAACAATCATGTATAATATAACTAATTTAGATAACTAGCACCATCCTCAGCAATGGCACGATGAGCAATGAGGTACCCCTACGCTCAACCATACGAATCACAAGTGTTCACACATGATCTAGTTGAATTCCATGGATGGGACTAGTTGTTGCATCTAGATTATTATGTCTTGATCGCAGTTCGTTGTCTTTCCCCTTGGACTAGTGGTAGCTTTGTCACATATGATTTAGTCCAAAGTGAGGTATATGATGGTTGATGTTGTTTAGCCCTAAGCTACTCCTAGTGATAATAAAGAGATTAATTATTTAAGCTAATTAATAGTAGGAAGTAAAATCTAAACTAGCCTATGTGGGATGAGTATCCATCCCTAACCATCTACACACACCTTTGAATTTGTGTAACTACCGCTAGGATTACCAAGCATATGTCACTGGGCTTACCAAACAATACACTACTAGGTTACCAAGTAATTATACTTGAGTGCTCATGATTAGTCATACTCATTTTGCTTAACGATAGGAATAATAAAGAGTAATAAATGGAAATATTAACTAAGGAAAAAAGTAAATAATTAAACAATTAAAAGCAATAATAAATTTAAGTGGATGTTGCAATGATGGAAGTAACCTCAATCTTTATTGTTAGTCATGCAATGCATCCAAGTACCCACACTCGAATAAGGATGCCATACAATCACTTAACATCACACTATGGGAATGCACTAGAAAATAAACTAACAAAATTTTAGCTAAAATCTATGAAAAAGCTATCTAAAATCTATATCCCAACCATGCACCCAAGTGTGGTATTGATAGGCTAGCATGGAAGGAGCAATATCGAATACTCGACATCATGGCCCCGATATCGGATATTCAATATCATGGCCCTGCAAAACATGACTCATTAATGATCAAGAAACATGAAAAGCTTAAGGAACATTTTAGAGGTCATGTTAGCATGTAAAGTAGATTAACGAGAAGAAAATTAAATAAGTAAAGGCTAAGGTCAATGTTACATTTTAACATATGCTCAAATGGCAGCTTGTCCTTGACTACATCACTACTATCAGCCAGCCATAGTTAAAGATAAAAGAATTATAAATTCAGGACATGACTTAATATTGATTCTTGGCTAATATCAAATATGTCAATTTAGCAATGTTGACAATAGGTAGATCAAGGAATGGACTAGAGAAGTAGTTAGTTATCATGTATGCATTGTATGAAAGTGAGCATAAACATCACAATGAGGTGTAACAAAAAGTGCATATTGCTAATGAAGAACTAGAAGTATTGAAGGTAAAATATACTAATTAGAGAAACATAGGTGATGATTTAGCAAAATACATGATAAATTACAAAGATCTATGAGCATAAGTAAAAGCATTTAACATTGAAAGTAATAAATTTTTAGCTTAGTATGTTGAGGCTAACAAGTTGTTTCCATAGTTGTTATGTCATTGGGAAGTATTGATAATAGCAAACCTTACTAATTTGGCATGGATTGTAAATGATCCCAAGATAAATGAGCTACTTTCACATGAAGAGATTGACAACATTGGAAAAACAACCACAATAACAACCAATGCAAGAAGAGCTACCACCTTCAAGAACAACATAAATGCCTACATTAACTACTTTTGAAGATCTTGCAGTTTTTGTAATTTTTATCATTTATCCAAATGTTTTTATCTTTTTGTAATTCAATCATATAAATAATGTAATGCAACACTTAAGTCAATTAGTTATTTGTTATTTGTTATTACTTGTAACTTAGTCACTTGAATCACCTCCATAGTTTTGTGACAACTTTATCCCACTTTTGTTTAACCCAAGGATGAGGTTCTAGTCAATCATTAGGGTTTGATAAATATTAAGTAAGTTAAATGTACCACTGCACTAATGATATTGTAGTTGTGATATCATATGCTTTCATACAATATTGTAAATGTGATAAATTTGAAGTTGAATGCCTATAAATTTCACCTAGCCATTACACTAATGCATCTTTTGATATAAGTAGTAGCTGAACTCTTGCAAGTTTATTTAATGTATTTAGAGTTGGTCTATAAATGTCCATAGTATGATCTGGAGTGATTATATGAAACCTTTATTTAAGTGAGATGTACTTGGATGCATTTCATGGCTAGAAATAAAGATCAAGATTATTTTTTATTATTAAAATATATTACTTAGCATAGATTTACTTTCCAATGTCATTTACATTTTTATATGTTAGTAAGTTGATAGAATAAATATGACTGGTTTTGAGCATAATGTAGAATCATCTAGCTCTAGTAACCTAGTAGTAATATCACTTGGTTCACCTAGTAAAAAGTTTCTTGGTAATTCTAGTGGTAGTTATATTAGCCTAGGGCATGTATAGAAAGCCATGATGAGATATTTATCACCATAAGGCTAATATATGATTTACTTTCATTATTTCATAGGATTAGAGCTTAATATTCAATTTATAATGTTTTATTTATAATTTCTTTAGGAACCATCATTTGGAGAAATAGTAAGATGCTCATTTCTCAAGTCAAAGACCTCAATTCAAGCCTAGGCATAGTCACTTAAAAAGTTTAGGCTTTTGCTCATCCACTAACTTTCTAGGATCTTACTTAGTATGATGCCTTGGATGATGATCCTTTTACTTATACTTTCTTCATGCTAAACAATATCAAATCATATACCTCACTATGAGTTAAACCATACATATTATGCATAGCTAACTCAAGTAAATATGATGATCAATAATCACAAGTTAACTCTCTAAAGATAATATTAACCCACCCATGAATTATGATCAAGGTGCACATAAAACTTATGTGATTTGTATGGTTGGACATTGGGAATTCTCATCACTCATCAATTAATAAGAAACTTGGAATTGAATAAGTGTATCTGGGTCATTCTCTAAGGTTTCTTGGGGTTATTTTCATTTAGCATCTATCCCTTTAAGGCAATCCAATGCTACAACTATGATTAAGCATAAACTTAACTAGGGACCTTATTACTCATCTTATCTAGCTCTACAACTCCATGCTAATACAACCTCTAAGTTACTGATATAAATACCTTAGGTCAAACCTCCAAAGATTCTCTTAAGAGTCATACTCATAATTACAATGTGCTCTTTTATTAAGGGTTTGATAAGGATAATTATAACTTTTGATTACAAAACAACACCATGTGGGAATAGGAATGTGATACTTTCAATGTTGGAAATAATTTTTGTAAAATAGAAAACTTATACAAATTTTGGATTACAACTTCATATTATTATAAATAACAATAATATCTGATGGTGATCATCATCCAATTATTAGCTTAGTTCTACGTACATCATGATGGCATCAAAGAACAAGGATTCATTGAAATCTTATTAGTGAAAGGTTGTAATATTGTTTATATGAGAAACTCCCAGTTAAACATTATCTAAAGAAAAGGTGTATTATTTGTGGTGATGCTTACTCATAGTGTTGTCATTATTCAAAAGTCATTGACCATTTTATTTTCCAATGTATATACATTTAACAATATTAGCAACATTTTGTAACTCTCTCTAGTTTTCATGTCATAATCATTGAAACTCTAATTGGTTTCCTTTAGTGGTAGTCATGCTTTAAAGAAAAATGATATCAAAGGAGAATTAAGTGATTTCTACCATGATTGCTTCATATGCTTTATTTTCATTGAAATTGGATGCCCTTCTAAAAAATTTGTTTTTCCTAATTTGTTCTCCTTTTGTAGGCTTTACAAATTTAACCAATTATTATGCATCATTATACTAGTCCTCATTGTAGAACAAACTATCTCTTCCTTGTGTGTGTGTGTGTGCGTGTGCGCCCTTTGAAATAACAAGTAGATATTTTGATGGGTAACCTTTTTTACTTAGCTTTTTGAGTTAGATTATTACCTACTTTTGGATTTTAGCCATGAAAACATGACATTTTGAGTCACAGCATCCACGGTCTAGATCTAGGAAGTATGGGCTTCCCTATATCTTTTTAGGTTTTCATCCTTATAACCAATCCTGAAAACCTCCCCTTAGGGGTAGGAAAAGGAACAAACCTCATCCTTATTCAGAAGCACCCTCATGAGTTTTCACTTCTTACTAAAGGATTTCTTGTAAAGAAAAGAAAAAACTCTTTATAAAGAAAAAAGAATACATCAATTAAAGATAAAGAACAAATAGCAATAAAAGCTAAAAGCTTTCCATCCAAAACAAAAGAAAATTAATAATGTAGAAAACAAATTAATTGTTCAACTTTTACTAGGAGCTTTGTTGTTGTAGCTAAAAAGTGATGCCATTGAGAATCTAGTATTTGACACCTAAAGAAAGGCCATAATTATGCTCTTACTACTAGAAATAACTATGTATCTAAGATTCTAAATAGAATACTGAACAAGCGATTGAAGATAATTCCAAATGCAAAAAAATGAAGTAGACAAAGCAAGCTAACCACCAAGAATGGGGTGTTGGAACCCAAAATAAGTGAAACATAGGTACACCCTAAGATATTTAGTTCAATTAAAACTTTATATAACTTAGCATTGCCCATTGGAATTGAACACATGATCTAGAACTTCCAAATCAAATGTCTTACCACTAGGCTAATACCTCATTATTCCAAAATGACTTCCTTGATGCTTGGTTGAAAGTTGTTACAAATTCTAGATGCTCGTTTCCAAACATATTGAGCAACATGATACTAAAAAAACATGAAAAGAATGAGTCTTCACTTCTAAAAAGAGGACATTGAGGAAAAACATTTTTCACATATTTAAAACAAGTGCTGATAGAAACCTTGATGAATAAGACACCATAAAAAATATGAATTTTAGAAAATATAAGAGCTTTCCAAATATCTTTCATTTTCCTCATTCAAAAGTGCAATGATACTTGCATTTTCTAGATGTTACTGAATTTTTTACGAATAAAATCATTCTTTGTAATAAACTCATAAGAAACTTTTGAATTAAAAGAAAAAACATATCTTCCATCCTTTTAAAAAATATCTAGAAAAGCTTGTTGCAAATTGTTATTAACTTTAAATAAATTTTCAAGATTCTCCTTCTATTCAAACCATATAGGCTAGAAGCTTCATTCCAAGTAATCCATCTATCATGCATATACTATAAGAACTAGAGTGATACCAAATCTACTTCAAGCAAAACATAATCTAGATGCATTAGTAGCCCAAGCTCCTTAATTAAAAGAAAGCCATCATAAGTTAATTTTCTTAAGCATATCTTCTAAAACTGTAATATGATTGTAATTCCAATATTTACTAAACTTGTACCCTGTCTTCCAAATTTGTTTAAGAATTGGAAAACCAAGAATAGAAATGGCCTAAGGAAAAAGAAGACAATAAAGAAAGTTATTAGAAGACCAAGTGTTATCATTCTTAGGTTTTCATTGAATAAGTCTATTTCTTAAAAGGAGTATTTAAACATCATCTCCATTAATGCACTTTGCAATCCATTTTGCTGCAAGAGAAATACCTTGGCTATAATAATTAAGGTAGCCAAGTTCTCATCTTTTTTACTACTAGTGCAAATATCTCAAGCAACTCTAAAGTTTTTTTCTATTTCTTACTAGACCAAAGAATATATATATATAAGGAAGGGAAGGGATCATCAACAATCCCACAAAGTAATCTTAAGTTTTGCTTTACCTTGCAAAGTAGGTTTAGTTTTCCTTTACTATTATTGATGAACAAACATATATCATTAGGTTGAAAAATGGTTCTTAAGAAAAATTTAGAGGATAGTACGGAGTCAAAGCAACTAAGAGTTTAAGAAGTCATGAGGGGTGAGTATTCTCAATGCCCAAATATATGATTTACAAGTATTGCGATAGACCATGTCATAATTTGTGGATAGGAGTAGTGTAGTATTTAGATAGTTAAATGTGAAATCGTAGATTTTTGTCTTCCCAACTCTACTTGTAAGCTTAGTTTTTGCTTTACCTCATAAAGTAGGTTCAGTTTTCCTTTACTATTATTGATGAACAAACACAAATATATACCATTAGGTTGAAAATGATTTTTTAAGAAAAAATGGGGATAGTAGGAGATGAGTAATGAGTGTTTCCAATGTCCAACCATACAATCTACAAGTGTTGTAATAGAATGCATTGTATTTCGTGGATAGGACTAGCGTAATAGCTAGATAATTAAATATGAGATCACATGTTGCTATCTTCCCAACTATACTCATAGTAGCCCTTAGTGCACATGGTTAAGTATAACTGAGATATATGATGATGTTGTTGGGGCTTTAAACTAAACTAATCAATAACAAAAAGAATTAATTCATCATCATCATCATCTTGGCCTTTTCCCAACAAATTAGGGTCAACTACATAAGTTCTTTTTCGCTATTCACCTCTATGAAGAGCTAGATCTTTGTTTAAGGCCATAACATTTGCTAAATCTAAAAAAGAACTCAACCATGAGATTTGACAAGGTTTTACAGTCGGTTGCCAACCTAAAGCTATGTAGAGCTAACAAACAAATTAATTACTTAATCTAATTAACAATGAAATTAAATCCTAGACTAGCCTATGGTGATGAGTGTTTGTTCCTATCTTGCCATGCATGAATAAAACTAGTGTAATTATCATTGAGAGTACCAAGTGATATGCTATTAGGGATACTAAGTGAAATCCCTATTGGGCTACCAAATGATTACAAATGAAGCTCAAAATTGGTCATGCGCATTTCGTAAAAGTCTATGTATGAGGGAAATGTAAATATTAAACTAGTTGCATGGGAAATAAATTGCATTGAAAGTAAATTCTATTCTAAGTGTTGCAATGAATATGAATCAATCTTGATCTTATTGTTAATCATGGATTATGTCTATGTACAATGTCACTCAAATAAGGTGTAGTACAATCAACTCAAATTTACAATAAGGTGTTAGCTTAGAGGTACGAGTCTTTACTTAGTAACCTCAAGTCACAAATTTGATTCTTTTAGGTAGTAATGAGTTATAAACTTTTATAAATCTCAAAGTGTACCTCGGTTTCAATTGGTTTGGGTTCCAACACCCCCAAACTCACGTCGCAAGCACTCACTAACAATTACTAGACTAACGTTACTAACTACAGAAACAGGAAGTTGCAAGTGTTTAATTATGCTAAGCATTTTTTACGAGTGAGTTAATACAACATAGGTTTAGCGAATTACGCAACGCTTGACTAAATCCTTAGAAATTGCACATTCAGTGCTAATCAAAAAGTTACTCCCTTTTAAAAGAACACTACCAAACTGCTCTAGCACGCAGTTGCCCAAACATTGGATGTTGCAACTGCCCTGTTCTAACCTTTGGAGCGAACCTATCAAGGCGCTTGGATTGCCTTGTGACATCAGTGGGAACTGGGGGCAATGCTAAGCCGTTGAAAACCGTGGACTGCTCCGAAAGTGGGAACGGAAGAGAGTATTGTGTTGGTCATATTTTTACAGTCAGTCAAGGTCTTTAGAGCAGGCCGTCTCCTATAGGAAACAGTTCTTGCACGCACAACCATCATCGGCCCAATTACATTTGCCCTATACAATTGTCGCCGGAAGAGCTGCAGAAGTAGGTGTATCAAAATCGAGTTTGAAGCTCGCAGCCAAAATGAATTTGTTTAGGCTTTTAGGGGATATGACCCATTTGCTCAGCATAATGGTCTTGCTTCTCAAGATTCATTCCATGAAATCCTGTGCAGGTAATGTTTCCACTCTCACTGCTTTGTAATCATTCTGTTTGGTCCCAATTTCTGATTTTCAGATCCGAAGATGATGTTCGAGATTTGTAGGCTGTCTTTAGGCAATGTGTTTTTTATTGGGTGGGTGTTTCTCATCAGAGGCTGCTGGGAAGGGCGCATTATACGCTATGTGTCTTGCATTTTGTTATTTCCTGGATTCACCTGGTAATCGTTAGCTTGTTAAAAAGTTGGAAATGTTTTTTCTTTGCAGTAAGAAGTTGATGGCTTATAAAGTTTAGATTTTCCCTCTAATAGCGAGGCATTACCGTGGAAAAAGCCCTGTGTGCTTTATTTAGGGTATTTTTATGGGGCAGTTTATCTTGATAAACAGGATCACTGGTTTCTTTCTTTAGGCTGAAACAATCGCCCTGAACCCAATTGGAACCGCAAACTAAAAGGAAGCACAATTCACATGCTTTTACAAGTACAGAATTTGATCAGATTAGCATCGGAGTCTTTGACATAGTAGCCTGTAACAGTATTTCTTTCTCAGTGCAGAATGACGGTTTCTTTAGCCCAGTATGAATTAGACTTTGTGTTTTTGGATACGTAGACATACAATAAAACAGATGTGCGTGCTGCCATGTTGGATTCTTGTAGAATTTACACCTTGGCTGATGCAGTCATTTCATAGGTGAATAGATACCCTTATGGAGCGTGTAAATTTAATTCCAAACAAAGATTTACGATTACGTATGACAAAATTAATGGTTTCAGGGTTCTTACAAAAATATTTGTGCAGACACATAATTGGAAATAAACTACTTCTTGGGGAATTTCAAACTATTCGAAAATTTCATGTTTTTGCCTTGTAATTTGCATAGCACAGCGTTCATGATCATATTCGATATCATACAAAACGGATTGAAATTACTGCAAGTTATTATAAAGCTAATAGGTAGCTGTGTGAGAAGGACAACAAAACACAAGCTAGCTTTGATATCAGTTAACAAGATATCAAAAACCTATTATATGTAAGCAATGCTATTTGAGATAAGGCATAAGAAGTAGGATTGAGGCACGATTGGTAACATGGAGATAGGCTTGTGATATATTATGGGATAAAAGGATCCCAATAAAATTAAAAGTTGATTTTTACAAGACAGTGATCTGGCCTGCTTTTTTATATGGTGCTGAATGTTGGGGTTTTAAAAAGAAGCATGAGCAACAAATCAGTGTGAATGCTTAGATGGATGGCGAATGTTACAAGACTAAGATAGATCGTACAATACATATATTAAAGGAAGACTTGGAGCTACTTCTATTATAGACAAGTTGCAAGAATAACTTCTTAGATAGTTTGGTCATGTTTAAAGAAGATCAGATAATGAACCTCTCATAAAAGATTGCCACATCGTAGTTCCAGGAAGCCAGTTGAGAGGAAGACCAAAATAAATATAGAAAGAAACAGTTAAAGTAGATATGATAAAATTTGAAATAGATAAGCTTTAGCTTTTGGTAAAGGTGAATGATAAAAGAGAACTCATGTAGCTAGCCCTATATTGTTGAGACAAGGCTAGGATGATAATGAATATTATTTTAGATGAATAATTGAAAATGAAATGAGGAGCTTAACAGTCAAGATTTTGATAGTGTGAGAGCACAGAAAGTGAATTGTTCAAATGCACCAATCCATTGGCATTTGTAAAAGGTATTAAAAAATACCTTAGCTTACTAAATTGCATACTTGCTCAAGATAATAGTAACATCAAATTATTATTTAACCAACTTGTCTTAAGAACCTAAAAGAGCCAATGCCAAATGCCATGATCAACATGTGCTTATTTAAACACTGTTAGTTTGATATTTATTTACTGACTTCATGGTTTCTGTGTCTTGCCCCTTAAGGTATAGACCACTTGTGGCAAAGCTATATTAGATCCATTATGGTATTCAAATAAAAGAAATTTATCAACAATGCATGAGCTGTTATCGTCAGAAATTTCCCTGTGAATTCTCTGCCAGCTGGCATCCATGGTTCAATATGTCAAAGAAAATATTTACCACTGTAAAAGAGAATATCGATATTTCTTTTTTTAATACTTTAAACCGAATTTTTAGCTTTTTCTACATCATGGATGGGTGTGGCTAAAGAAGCAAGTCCAGCAGAAGAAATTTTAGATGGCAACTTGAAACATTGGCACTCACTAAAAAGACAATTGAAATTATTGATGCCATGAAAAGATGAAAAATTAGCATTGCATGCCTCCAAGAAACAAGATGGAAGGAAGAGAAAATTCGAAATTTGGGCAAGGGTTACAAACTTTTCTACTTAGGAAAAGAAAATCATTGAAATGGAGTAGCCATCATTATCAATCAATATGTCAATGATAAAGTGGTCGCCATGGCGATCAGATTATGGGCATAAATTTGTGCTTGGAAATGAGATCATCAACATCATTAGTGTATATGTTCCACAAATTGGTGTAGCAAACTCTAGCAAGCGAGACTTTTGGGATTTTAATGGATCTGGTGCTTCAAGGAATTTCCTAGTAAAAAAGCATATT
The DNA here is from genome assembly GCA_015680685.1 of Gnetum montanum. Classification (NCBI taxonomy): domain Eukaryota; kingdom Viridiplantae; phylum Streptophyta; class Gnetopsida; order Gnetales; family Gnetaceae; genus Gnetum; species Gnetum montanum. The sequence continues at coordinate 539,153 of MNCI01017705.1, read as the reverse complement.
CATTGGAGAGGATGTTAATGGTCATGTTGGATATATGAAAATGGGATATGATAAGATGTATGGAGGACATTGATTTGGAGTGCATAATGATATGGAAGATTCACTACCACAATTTGCAAGTGCCTATGACCTTGTAATTGCAAATACTTATTTCTACAAAAAGGGAAGAACATTTACTTACAATAAGAGTGGCATGGATAAAACAAAAACTGCATATTTCTTGTTGCACGAAAGAGACTAAGCTAGGTGCAAAGATTGCAAGGTCATAATTGGAGAGAGCCTCACAACTTAGGATCTTCTAATTGTCATGGATTTAGCTACATAGAGTTTTAAATGTAGGGAAAGAAAAGTAACTAAATGCATAAAATGGTGGAATTTGAAAGAAGAGAGCATCTCCTTATTTAGAGAACAATTGCATCAAGAAGGCACTTGGAATTGAGATTGCTCTGCAAATTTAAGTTAGGGCCAAATGGAAAGTTGCATTTAGAAAATTGGAAAAAATATTATGGGTGAAACAAGAAGCAAAAATGCATCCTAAAGGAGATGTGGTCGATTGATGAAGTGCAATATGCTATTCAAAACAAAAAAAAAAAAAAAACTTATAAGGAATGGTGACAAAACAGAAACTAAGAAAATAGGCTGATGTACAAAATGACAAAAAAGGAGGTAAAGTAGCAATAGCCAAAGTTAAACATAAGACCTTGGGTAACTTCTATGAGAAATGCTCAAAAATTGTAGAAAAGCTTCATTGAGCAACATCTCTGCCTTGAATCAACATATTAGAAAATCAATTTGGATTTATGTCAGGGAGATCTACTATAGTGGTTATTTTGTTGATATGACAATTAATTGAGAAATTCAGAGAATATAGAGAAAATATACATATGATGTTCATTGACTTGGAAAAAGCATATGACAAAGTGCCTAGAGATATTATTTGGTGGGCCTTGTGGAGGAAAAATTTTCATGCTAAATATATTAAAGTGATTAAAGATATGTATGAAAGAGCTACGACTAAAATTGGAACAACTTGTGGAATCACATCTGATTTTTTGATCATAGTAGGTGTACATCAAGGGTATGCACTTAGCTTGTACTTGCCATTGTAATAGATGAATTAACAAAGGAAATACAGGATGAAATCCCTTTGTGTATGTTATTTGCAAATGATATTGTGTTGGTGGATACAGCTCTAAAAAATATTGCTTCTAAAATGGAGAAGTGAAGACATGCTTTAAAATCAAAAGGCTTAAAAATTAGTAGCAGCAAGATAGAATATATGGAATACAATTTCAATAACAACATAAATAGTCATAAAATAGAAGTGGCAATTTAAGGCTAAAAGTTCCTCATGGCAAATAATTCTGCTACCTGGGATCAATGTTCCTATCAAATGGCGAAATTAGTAAAGACATAAAATTAAGATTAAAGCAAGATGATCAAAATGGAGACAAGCTAGTACTGTTTTATATGAAAAAAGAATCCTGATAAAACTAAAGAGCAACATTTTACAAAACAATGGTTAGGCTTGCTATCTTATATGGTGCTAAATGTTGGGCATTACAAAAGAGGCATGAACAACAAATCAGTGTATCAGAAGTGTGAATCCCTAGATGGATGTTGAATGTTACTAGCAGAGATAAATTGCACAATACAGATATTAGATGAAGATTTGGAGTGGTTTCTATTTCAGATAAGTTACAAGAATGGTGTCTTAAATGGTTTGAACATTTTCAAAGAAGATTAATAATGAGCCTATAAGAAAAGGTTGCTACATCACTGTTTTGGAAAAGTCACTGAAAGGAAGACCAAAAAAGACATGGGAAAAAACAATTGAAGTTGATATGTAGGAATCACAAATAAACATAGATCTACTCTTCATAGAGGTGAATGATGAAAAAGAACTCATGTTACCAACCCCAATTTCTTGGGACAAGGCTAGGATGATAATGATGATGAAACTAAACTTTTAGATGTATGAATGTGTATATGCACATGTTAAAAGTATATATTTAGTTGTTACTATCTTTGCATATCAGTTGTCTTTAACAAGAAACCTACCTCTATAGTTGACCTTCCTGGCATGGATCCAAATTAGTTGTTAGAGATTGTTGATTCTTTTCTTCACATTGTAAAAATACTCTCCCAGAGGTTGGAGTGTAGCTCATAAGTTCAATTACTGAATGACTGGCAAAATTTTGGATATTTTCTTTTTTTCACAAAGCTGACTTATAAATATTTTAAAAAGAGCGTTGTTTTGTACCTCTATCATTTTGGAGGATTATCAATGCAGCATTTAGCATTTATGTTTCATCCTGGCGGGCATGGGACATTTTAATAATCAAATTTTTTGACCCACTATTATTTTAAGATGGAAACTTGTGCCATAAAAAGTAAAAGATATAATTAACAGTGAAGATTGTAAATCAAATGTTTTTATAAATGTTGTATACTATGTTTTCTGACATTTTTTCATGATTTGAACTATAAAGCCTTGTAGCTATGCTTTTTCTAGCTTTCTGCTTTGCTTCTTATACGGGTTCAAGGTGTATCCTTTTTGAACACTCTTATATATTGAATCCAGCATTTTATTTTACATAGCAGCAGTTTTGAAATCTATCTAAAATATTTAAATTTAAAGCTGCTTATTTTATTTTAGGACATTTCATATTTGTAAATCAAATTCAAAACTAACGGTGTCCTATCTTCCGAAATGCCCAAATCCCAGTATTTTAGATTTTGTATCTTTTAAAAGGTTTGCATAGATATGTGAACGTGTATTTTTATATTTTTCACTGCTTTGTGGATGTTCACTCTAGTTTTTATGTATTCCAGGAATATCTCTCAAGACACAAGAACTTTATGTTCTTGTCTTTGTGACAAGATATCTAGATATCTTCACACGATTTATTTCAATCTATAATACTGTTATGAAGATTGTTTTCTTGGCAACCTCAATTACTATTGTCTGGTACATGAGGTACCACAAGGTTGTTCGGCAGACATATGATAAAGATCAAGATACATTTCGACATTATGTTCTTGTGATCCCATGTTTCTTGCTGGCACTTCTCATTCACAACAATTTTACTGTGCTTGAGGTAAACCAGCATCTCTTGTTTTAATTCAGGGATGAATTTAGAGTTTCCTTTTAACAAACAAGCCTTGTGAGAAAAAAATACGTAAGGATGTCAAGTGTGTACAGTGCTTTGCATTGTTTTTATTTACTAATAATGTTGCATCCTATATATTTTAGCTGCATGTTTAGTGCTGTCTGATGCCATGAATAACTACTGTGTCTTGTATTTCAATAAATGTGGGTATGGAGTTTTAATATAATTTCCAGTATGGTTAATTATATATGATAGCGTAGGAAAAAGTTGAAGACAATGTAATCAAGGGATTTTTCAGTTTCTGCACTGATTATGACTTTGTCATGTCACACAGCTGTCTTAATTTTGTTTCAAGATTCTAGGTTTTCTGTTTTTCTTTCTGCTAGAATTCAATCAAATTATTGAGCTGAGTAATGTTTCTTGTCTCGATAGGTATTATGGACGTTCTCCATATATCTAGAAACAGTTGCAATTCTTCCTCAGCTGGTGCTCTTGCAGCGATCAAGGAATATTGATAACCTCACTGGAAACTATGTCTTTTTGCTTGGGTAAGCTTATTGTGTGAATTTGAAAGCTTGTGACTTGAAAACAATACAGGGATGATTTTATGACTTTATATTAGGTGACAATTTATTATTTTCGCCCAAGAATTTAATGGTGGAGTAGAATTTTTCATTGAAAATTTGCATGGCCAACGTTTATCTCTTTAGGCTTTAGCAAGCAGTTTATTTGAAAGATCTGGGTTTACTTTCCTGGTGACTGGGAAGCTGGCGTCAGTGGAGCAGTTCAGAACATTAGATTTGTTTGAGTTTTATAGTGTATAACAGAAGCACGATTTTGCAGGAGGGATTTGGCAAGATAAGAATAAATAATAGCTCTCTTTTGGCTACTTCAACTTTGAAACTGATGGTCATTTTATATAGGCATTGGAGCCACCTGAAGTTCTTTATTCATGCTGTGCATCACTAGTTATATTTCTATGAAAATTACATTCGATGTATTCTGTCTTATGTTTATTAATTTTTAAGCCTTTTGATTCTAGAACATGTCTCCACTTTTTCATTTAGAAGTAATATTTGCTTGAGATGTATAACAATAGCAAACAGTATCATATTGTATATCATTAGTTAATTCATCTATAACAATAGCGAACAAGGGCCCTACTGTGATTAGAAAATCAAATTTTGTCACACAAGATGTTTTCACGTCAATAGATTTATTAAGGATGTTTTCCTTCTTAAGGTTCACCAAAATAATATCTTTAGGCACTCTATCATATATCTTTTTCAAGTCAGTGAAAATCATAGGTAAATTATCTTTATTATCATCATCATCTTAGCCTTGTTCCAATAAAATGGGGTTGGCTAAAACCCTTGTCCACTTTCTACAACATCCAGGTGACGATGTTGCATTATTTTTGGCTAGTCAGCCCTTGCCCATTTTCCATAGCAAGTGGTCTTTTGACTGTTGCACATTGCATTAGAGTAATGCATTAACATTTGCAAAATCTGAAAAAGAACGTATCCCAAAGATTTGGCATGGTTTTACAGCTAGCTGCCAATTTGACACTGACACTTTTTCTTTCATATCCAGGCTTGGAACCAGCATTGGCGGAGTTGTAAATGTTCTTTATGTTTTCTGAATTTTTCCATTAATTATTATATCAAGAAAATAGTCTTTATATTAAATCTCCATGACATAAATCCAAATTCATTTTCTGATATTGTTGATTAAAGTTTAAGACACTATTGTATAACTCTCTCCCAAAGCTTCCTAGTATGGCTCATCAGCTTGATCTTTTTATAGTTCGCACATCTCCTTTGTTCTTATAAATGGGAATTACAATGTTTTGTCTCCAATTTTAGGCATTTCTTCCTCCAAAAGTTTATTAAATAATTACATTATCCATGAGACTTCCATGTCTCCCATTGCTTTCCAAGCTTCTACAGGAATGTATTTGGTCAAATAGCTTTGCCATTTTTCAATGTAGATAAGGTTTGTATATCTCAGTGACATGTATTAGATTTGAATCTGTAACTTGTAGAAAGGAAGCTACACACCTTAACCAAAATGTCATAAGCCACATGATATCGTAGTTGTCCCTAACACCAAAACATGCATGTCAGGGAAAGATGCCTTACCTCAGTGTTAACATTAAAAAAGATGCCTTACATCAGTGTTAACAGGGAAATAAACATTAACATATTTAATTACCAAGTTGAAAGGCAAATAAGAATATCCTCTAAACTTTTATTTCCACCCTGACATGCAAGCTTACTTTAACTCATCATCACCCTAGCTTTGTCCTAACAAAATGGTGTCAATTACATGAGTTCTCTTTTGCTGATCACCTATTCCTTTAAGCATTTTCCTGGAATTGTGATGTGACAACCTTTTTAAAGAGGATAAATATTGATACTTGAACTGAATGTATTTAAGTACACTCACTGAGATGCACTTGGATGTGCTGGATTACACCAGTTTCAGAATGCATTTTACAGAATTTATTGGCAACTTAGCCTTATATGCTGGATTTGAACCTATGACCTAGGGTTTCCATACCAAGACTCTTTACCACTGCACTGACACCTCATTGTGGGCAAGCTTTCTTTAACTAATAGTGGCATATTACTTGTACTGTTATTTCATGATTCATTTTTACTGAACCGGGCTCCTAGAATGGTTTATGGTTCTTTATGACACACCTGCACGGTTATAATCTTCCGGTCATGGGAATAGCTATTAGTTGTCATGAGTATTCTTTTGGGAATGGAGAAGCAACATTTCTTTATTTTCACCATGTGTACCTTAAGAGCAAGCGATACATTCAACAACACTAGGTTTTAGGTTGGACCTGATGGCTTGAGCTATTCTCATCTTTGTGTTTGAACAGCTTCTGTAATGTCTTATGGTTTAAGGTTGTTTGTGCTTTATTCGTATGCAGCTTTATCGAGCCCTTTCTTTTGATTTTCATCTGTTTTCTTTATTAGTTAGATCTGTGACTCTTTTGGTACATTCGTTGCTTCTGCATGCTTGTAAATAGAAACGTTCTGCTGAAATCTGTAAACGATCACCAAAACGATTATTGTTTTTGTTCTATATAAATGAAACAAATGCTAATAGGAGAAGAATACTGAAAGGAAATAGCCGTGTCATGAACATTCTGTAGGTAGGTAGTTCTAAGAATCCATGTATGCCTTAAAATTTAGTCATGTGTGCATATTTTTATAGCATTATTATAACGTGCAGAGATCGTTGTCATATAAGCCTCTGGAATCTCAGATTGTACTAAGTGTTTTTTATCAGAAACATGAGATGCTTCGAAGTAGAATTCAGAGACTATTTACAATGTTTGATCGGGAACTTTTTGTGCATTATATATATAAATTAAGTGATTTTTGCGTAGGAAACATAATATTTCGCAAGAATGGTTCAAATGATTTTGATTGAAATGATTTCTGCAGAGCATATAGAGCCCTGTATATCTTCAATTGGATCTACAGATACATGACAGAGAAACATCAATTACGATGGATATGTAAGTTATTCTTTGTTGTAACAAATAATTGATTATATTGATTTTCAAGTTACTGAAAATTTAAGCACAGGTTTTACCACTAATAAACACCTTTCTAACTCAAATGTATGTTTTTATGCCGTCAGCTTGCATTTCTGGTCTTGTTCAAACAGCATTATATGCTGATTTCTTCTATTACTATTTTAAAAGGTATGGTTGGATTTTGCTCCCACTAGCATGCTAGCTTTATATTTTCATTTTTGGGAGTTTAAATTTAATATTAACAGACACTGATCTTTTGGCTTATTGTTTATGATTGGATTGCTTTGCAAAATATATTTACCTAGCCTTATGTGTTTTGAAAGGTTTAACTTATTTTTTTTTTCTCCTTTTTTACTTTCAGCTGGAAAAACAATGAGAAATTGCAGTTACCTGCTTAATCCAATATAGGTACAAGCTATCAGATGGGTCGGCAAATTATATGACATCATCTACACTAATTTATGAATAGTAGATAACCACATTGCTGTTTGACATCTTGAATATTCTGTTGATCTAGCAACATTTTGAATGGTTAGGAAACTGTCCTTTTTACCTGGAAGTTATTTTTTTCCTTGCTTAATGTTTACCGAAGTTAGATTATTTTTACTCTAATATCTATTTTTGTGTTTCTTGAGGAGAAAAAAAAAAAAAAAAAAACCTTGTGCTGCGTTTTTTGATTCAAGAGATTAGTCTTTGGATAATTTCTTGAGGCTGGTGACTGAAAAAATAATCATACACATGATTCGTAAAAATGCTGGCGACTCCGATGCTAGAGCTGAGAATTGTGTAATATGCTATACGCATCATACCATTTTGTATACAATATCTGAAATTAGTGCTAATATAACATTCCTGGAAAATTAATCCAGATTTAGTTGTAACCTAGGAATTGGATTACATGCATCCCATTTTAAGCCTTATCTAGACGTGGGAAGAGAGGGTTAGTCAAAATGAATATTAATTTGGTGAAATTTAAAAGATCATGCAACATTATGTTTATTTTATATTTACAAATTGTTATAATTAATCTCTAGCTACGGCATAATATGATATTTGTTTTCAGACCTTATGGAAGTTGAGTGGTAAAAAAATTTAATAGAAATTCTGCCATTATCGCATTGTCCCAATTCCGCCATGTTTATATAAATTCTGGTAATATGTTGTATGCATGCATGTTCTATGCAAGAGGTTATCTTACAAGGTGCATAAAACTTTATTTCAGTATTAAAAAATTCAATAGATGCATCCATAAGGCATTAGAAGTTTTAAAATATTAAAAATTGAAAAAAAAAAGTTTATACGATTTATTTCTTTGATAAGCACAAAGCTTTGAAATGAATGATAAAATAATGCATTAGACATGTTATAAGATAAGTTTGCATATTCTAAATTAGGTGGTAGTTAAGTATGTTGGCAGTCAAATAAGTTGACTTTGAATTGTTGGTTGTGTACAATGTTTTGGAATGCTTTACACAATATTAATTTTTGGATTACAAATAGAAATGGCAATGTTTGTATATTAAATGGTTTTGTCAACATTCTTTAATTATTTTTTTAAAATTATTTTAATCAAATAATGAAGACTATTGTTTTTGATATTTCATAAAATCATAGTTTTTTAAAATGATATTTAAAAGTGGATGAAATTAAATCTTTTTATTCTTTTGAATTTTCATATTTATATATTTTTAATTTTTTTTATATTTATGCTTGCTATTTAACTTTAGACCCATATGATTTAAATTGAATTTTAAGATGTCATCCTTGTAATTTTCCTTTTTATTAATAGTACAAAAGAATATTCCATATTCCAAACATTTCAAGTCACAAATGCCTAAATGGAAATAACAAGCACCCAATGATAAACCTTGGTTGATTATGTACTTGAAATAAAAAAAGCTTAAGATCATGAGATGTGGACAATTCTAAAAAGTTTGAATTCTATTGTTTTATTGTTGCAAGAAAACCAAAAAATGTAATGAATGTTTTACTTGTAAGTGAAAAACTCTAATTGGTAAACATGGGTGAGTTAATTGAGATGGTGCATGACTTTTTAAATGCCACACTTCTACGGAGCATAAAAATTTCCTTGGTATGTATTTAATGAAATGTTACTAGTGCATGCATATTTGATGGTCATCATCTATCATGCTTGTGTCCTTGGGTTCTACCCTTGCTTGCCTATTGGTAGGTAGGCATGGGACCTAGGAATACATATATAAATAATGTAAAAAACAAATTTGGTCATAATTGAGGTGAGTAGATGAGTGGTATAGATTTTGAAACAATACAATAGAGGTTGCAAGGTCAAGTTCCCAACCTTCAAAAGTTAAGTATTTTGGTTTTTCAATTTTTGCTTTCAGTAAAAAGGTTGGAATTTTTTCTAGTGTATACATGATCCATGCAATGGGCATGTGTATGGGCATGAGGATACACATGCGCGAGCATTAGCAATAAAGATGTACTAAGGAAGTTTGTATGCTCTTGCCACTTTTACTACTATGATTGATAGATACTTTGTTTAATTACTTAGAATATTGATATTATACCTTACATACTTGGCCCTTGTTCTATGTGGCTTTATATTGATCTTTGTTAGGAAATTGGCTCTATGGACACCAAAGTAAACTTGGTGTTGCTTCTTGTTAATGTTAAGCAATTATTTTATCTTTTGCATTATTAATTTATTTTATAAATGTAGGCTCAAGCTATAAAAGTTATTTGCTCCTAATAGAGTTTATTTCTTTGTCAAATTGTAAAGTTGTCTTTTATTACTTGTTTTTCTTTAGATAAAGTACTATGCTTTTCTTTTTAAACAAGGAAGCTTTACTAAAGAGTGAAAACCTAATCTTGATCAATGTTCTATCCTAGAGGAGATGCTTTTAGGGTAAAAAATCTTTAAAGGCATTCCCAAAACCATAAGGCTTATCCCTTTTATAACATTTTGGAGTTCCATTCTCTTATATATTTGTGATATGATGTACATTGCTATTAGCTTAGTGGTAAGGGTCTTGGTGTATAAATTTTTTAAAAATTCTATATTGAAACTAGTCTAATAGATCTAAGGGGTCTTAGTGGATGTAGCTAAAAATTTCAATTTTAGTTTCATTATTAATATTATATTTGTAGTTTAATATCTTTTCCCCGCTTCCTTCACTCCTATAGCCCCCTTTCTCCCACGACCCTAGCCTTTATAGAATAAAAACCTCAATCATTATACAACTATTGGGTTATTTTAGTAGAGCTGAAGAGGAGGTATTGAAACTAGAAATAATTGTAATATAGGTACACCCCAAGATATATAGTCCAATTAGAACTTTATAACTTAGCATTGCCCACCAAAATCGAACCCATGACTTGAGCTTTCAAATCAAGAGTCTTTACCCCTACAAATAAATAAAGATCTATCTCTTCATAAAGGTGAATGATGAAAAAGAACTCATGTAGTTGACCTCATTTTGTTGGGACAAGGCTAGGATGATGATAATGATGATATGCTTAACGTTCAAAAAGGTGAAAATCTACAACATAATAAGGAAATACTTGTTAATTGTGCATATGTCTATTTAGATCTACATCCTTACAAATGAACTTTAAAAATTAAGAAAAATTAATTTTTAATAGGAAAGATGATTTCCATATTGACAACTTTTACCTTATTTTCAAACTCCATCCTTGAACTTAAAATGGTTGGTAAGAACAAAAAGTTTTGATGAAGGAACAATCCTCTTGGAAAAAGTAGATTCATTAGAAAATAAAGGTACCTTACTTTCACCTTTTCTTCATTATCATTATCCTACCAGAAAAAGTCTACAAGAACCAACTGGTCTTAAAATAGGTTCTATATCTTTAATGCAACTGAAAAAAACTAATAATCTATTTAGCCCTAAGCTATATAGTCGAAGTAGAACATTGTTTATAACTCAGTATTGTCCATTGTTCTTGAATCTATAACTTGGAGCTTTCACATCAAGAGTTTTGCTGCTATATAGTTCAACATTTTTAAAAAATTCAATGGATGATTAAAAGTGCAACAAAGCATGAAACTTTATAATATTTTTTAACTTAGTATCAAATTTTGGAGTTCACTTATGAATGATCAACATTGCATGTTAATATATAAATGACTCTATATTTAGGGTATGTTGTATTATTGAAGCATTACCTAACTTAACATATAAGAATAGATGAGAATAAGACTTGACATGAATGACTTGAATGTTGTTCTTTTACATCACATTATTTAGTTGCAAAGGAAAACTCTTATTACAAAGCATGAAACCTAAAATTTGAATGAACACACATTGTGATGTGAGATTTGTAATCAATGATCTATCTATATAAATCATCACAAAGAACAAAATTGAAACAACACTACTTTCATGTAAAATCACATTACAATAATCAATCATAATTTTAGCATTGGTAAAAGAAACTTGAACTAATTTAAAGTACTTCATCAAGGGCATGCTCTACTAAGTGAATTATGCCTCACTACTGTTATGTTGAATTTCAACACTATTTTATAAAAAGTATGCTGATTTGTTGGGAGGGTGTTGGAACCCAAAATATTTTTTTTAAAAAAAATATTTACCTTCAAGATATGTAGTCTAATTAAAACTTTATCATTTAATATTGCCCACTAGAATGGATATAACTTAGAGTTTCAAAATCAAAAGTCTTAGCACTAGACTAACACCTCATTGTTAAAATATATTGATCTATATTTATGACACTCTATGATAAAAATACCTTAATCTATCTACTATAATAAAAGTTTCTACATTTTATCTAGAAATTATCATCTTGATGTCTTAATCCCATCACCTTGGGATAAATTATTAAGGTAGGTAAAGAATTTGATAATGATTTTTCATTTTTACCTATGCCACGATTCCTAAATATATGTTTTTATTTTAATATGTATCTAGGTACCACATCTTTTTTTTAAAGGAAAACTCTAATAATAGAGCATGAAACCTAAAATTTGAATAAATACATATTGTGATGTGAGATTTGTAACCAATGGCTCCTATGTATTATCAAAAAGAACAAAATTAGGTGTCTTATTTGAAATAATATTAATTTCATATAAAATTACATTAGAAGAATCAATAGTAATTTTAGCATTAATAAAAGAAACTTGAAGTAATTTAAAGTCCTCCATTGAGGGCATGCTTTAACTAAGTAAATTATGCCTCACTATCATTATGTTAAAATATAACACTATTTGCTAAAAATATGTTGATCTATTGGGAGGATCAAATAATATTTACCCCCAAGATATATAGTCTAATTAAAACTCCATAATTTAATAGTGCTTGATGAGCGGCGAGGTACCCCTACATCCAACCATACGAATCACTAAGGCGTTCACAGGTGATCTGGTCAAATTCCATGGACCTATAGTTCTCCAATGCACTAGTTCCTCTAGGAAGTGGAATGGGTGTTGAGAACATTCATTGTTTTTCCAACTACACTTGTGAAGCTCAAGGGTAAGGTTTTAAGTGTAATTGAGGTACATGACTTTTCTCATTTTATGTTTGATAAGTTTAGTCGCCTACAACAAGAATGAAAGGTAAAGTAATTTAAAATCTAACTTATTCACTGCCTAGCTAGTTGAACACAAGTACTCGTTCCACTTTCTTGGACACATCTTGAACACATATAATGCTGCTAGGTTACGAAACATTAAGTGTTGCTGGGTTATTAAGCACTATACATATGCTCAAAGTGGTCATGCTTGTGTTCATTAACAACTAGAAATTAATTGCTTAATTCAAATGCATTAATGTAAGTGCAAGAAAGTAAAGTGCATTAAAGGAAATATTAATCTATTCTCAGTGCTGTAAGAATTGTTAAAAGAGTTTGTTTTTATTCTCACCACACTACTGTGCTTAGGTACATTAGTGTTTGAACAAAGATCCGTACACACTTAGACTCCTACTATGAGCACTCTAGAAAATATTTTAACTCTGGAGAAAACAAACTGCAAGAGCTTCACTAACTATGACAAAAAATGCTATGAAAATTGTGAGCCCAAGGGCTATATTTATAGGCCAGCATATACCTTGTGACATTGAATATTCGACATCATGTCTAGGCTCTAACATCGAATACCTGATGTTGAGGCTCCAACATTGGATACTTGACATCAGAGCAAATGAAAAATGTGATTTATCATACCCCCATGATTGAATAAAAACTCGTCCTCGAGTGAAGAAGAGAAGGAACAAATTCTTTACAAAATATTAGGCAAGTATGGGATTATTAACTAATATACAAACTGACTCAGATGAAACAAACATACTTTGAGTGCCCAAGTGTATGGAAATACAATCTTTACAAAATTGGGTGTTCATGATAAGATAAGTGAACACACTGGATAAAATTGACATCTAACATCTCTTGGTAGTTAAAGAGTGAGAGAGAAGATCCAACGATCATGAATGGTCTACACTGTATGGTACTGCTGCATCATCCTTGGTGAAGATAGTCCCGATCCAAGTCCATGCTTCCTGTTCCAATCACAACAAAAATCGCAAATTCGTTTGCAATATGTAACACAGAGCTAATAAGTACCTTGTCTCACTGGTGGTTACACTCATCTAAGTTGTGATTGTGGTAGATTGATTCCTTTAGGAGTGTTAGCCGAAAGGTTGACAAATAGGGTAAAATAGATAAGCTGTCCATTAAATTTGAAAAAGTTCAATACAAGAAAATTATTGGAGAGGGTGTAAGAATTCACAACAATAAAAAGAAAAGTTTACTAAAAAATGTTGTGAAGATGTGTACAATTGGATGTCATTGATGAGGTAAACAAAAGGATTTGATTGTAAGAGTGTCTAAGGGTAAAGAACTTAACTAATCCAACCAAAAGATATGCAAGTGGGTCCTCCCCAAAGTAGGCATAGGCCTTTTATGCCCTTGCATAACTTCAAACCAAAGAGTTTATGGACTTTGTAGATGATAATGGTTATAGAAGGTTAAGTACAAAAACTTGGAAGAAACTACCTAAGAATTTTGGTGCATCAAACCAAAACATCGAATCAAGAACATGAAACCAATAATGAGGTGAGACATGGGAAGCATATATGGATGAGAGATGGTGGAATAAAGTTCCTAATTAAGGTCACATGAAGTCCCTTGTGGATTTTATGGTTAAATAACTTAATAGGATCCATCATTAATCCAGACCAAAACCAACCACGTTTAGTGACTTTGCATTGCCATTCTAAGACTAGTCCATCCCCCTGAGACACAAAAGTGCTCCACAAAACAACCATAATTCCTTATTAAAGAATAAAAGAGAAGTAGGAGGTGAGGAAGGGCCTTAGTTAGAGGGGACTTTCAAGCATGGGTAACATGTCTTTCTAGTCCCATAACCAGTGCTTGTAGCCCATTTATTTTGTCTAAGGAGTGTGCTTTGAATTCTCATTGTTTTTTTTTCTTTTTGAAATGGGAACCACACCATGCAAAGACAAATGTGTTTATTTTATCTAAGAGGTATTCTTTGAATTGTCATCATTTTTTTATGAGAACCACACAATGAAAAGAATTATTCAACTTCCTTTTATTGGTTGACATGGAATGGTAAGAAATTCATGAAAACACACATGCACCCAGGCAAACAGAAAGGTACAAAGAATACCAAATCCCCTTGAAGTCATACCCTATTCAAACCTTTGAATTCTTTCCAATTTTGGAAACTACCAAAGTCATAAATTTGTTAAATTTTTGTTAATGAAAAAGGGACTGCATGTTTCTAGAATAAGGAAAACCATAGAGTTTGTGGATGGGGGGATGCTATGAACTCACTACTTATTGCATGAAAAAGAAACCATGTCCTAATCATCTGTAATGAAATTCAAAGCCAGAATCTAGACACTAATGATCAAATAAAAAAATAGTACATACCACCATTAAGTAACACATTACCACTATACTTGGCACTTATTAACAAAAGGTTAGAAAATAGCACCAAAATAAAATAAAATGTAAAAGAAAGTGTAAATTTTCAAGAAATAGCAAATGTACTAACACTGGTGATGAGACACGATATGCACAAGCCGTGATATCGCGTACGCGATATCGCGGTCCGCCACCAAATCTATAAATAAGAGGCGGCACTCCCCTCATTTCCCATCCTGGCTAGAAGTAGCGAAGCTCTGGCAGTTTGATCACTCCAGAGTTAGATTAATTTCCCATGTGCCCGCAGTAGGAGTCCTAGAGTGAACGGCTCTTTATTCGAGTAACATTGTACCTAAACACAAGTTGTGTACGGCAATAAAGATGAACTTGATTGGATAAACCTTGCA
>MNCI01017705.1:503486-518658 GCA_015680685.1 Gnetum montanum | reverse complement strand
AACTTGATTGGATAAACCTTGCAGTGCATGGATAGGATTTTATTTATTGTTATTTATTACTTCCCTAGAATGCGGTACAAGTATGACTTGATTAAGAGCATCTAAGGATGTGTATGGCTAGTCAAGAAATTGGTTGCTTGTCGCATGCGGTATGAGTACGACTTGATTATGAGCATTGTGACTACTTGGTAACCCAGTAGTGTATTCCAGGATCTACGCTTGGTAATCCTAGTGGTAGTCCCAATGTGTACGGCTAGTCAAGGAATTGGCTGTTCATTGCACTTAGGCTAGTTAGGTTCTCTTACCCTTATCTCCTAGAACGTGGGATAAGTACGACTTGGCTATGAGCACCTACGGGTGTGTACGACTAGTCAAGGAATCGGTTGCTTATCACACTTAGGCTAGTTAAGTGCCTTAGTACAACCACTTCAAGCACGTGCGTTACGTGTGGTGATCCCATTAACGATTAGCATTTGGTAGCCACAGTTGCATAGTTCAGGGTGTGTACGGTAAGTGGGAATGGATGTTGATGCTAGTTAATATAGACTTAGGTCCTTAGTTAGAGTTACTTAGCTTTGTCAAACCTTCACCCTTTAGCATAGGAGATAAACCTGAAAAGACCAAAAAAATCATATACCTCAGACTTACTTAACCATACACCGTGACAACAACAAGTAAGTCTGGGAAGACAACGAATGATTAACCCCAAGTGTTCCATGGGGCGTTTAGGCATTTAGTCTGCGGAGTTCGACCGGATCACGTGTGCTACGCTCGTTTCGTATGGTTGAGTGTAGGTGTACCTCGCCACTCATCAACTGGTGTAAAACAAAATTAGAAAAGATTAATAACATGAAAACAAGGTGTAAAATAAAGAATGTGTAAAATAAAAAGTTGTAAAAAAAAATGTGTAAAACAAAAAGGGTGGAAAATTGAGGAGCTGCTTACATGGTTAGCATGGGTGGCCATCTCTTCCACGACTAAGTTGAAAGGAGGAGATCCAAAATATGGAGTGTAGTTGTTCATCTAATGAGGCATTTGTTGTATTAGCTAAATCATGCTCATGGAAAGGTTTGATTTGTTTGATGTTGACCAACTATTTCTTGTCTGGGCTCTTAGGTTTATAGATCATCATGACCCTAGAAGAAAAAGTTTCATAAATGATGTAAGGTCCTTCCCACAAAGTTTGGAACTTAGTTCGTTAAGGTACATGTGTAGGGTTTTAGTAGAGAATCTTATCTCCTAGTTGAAATTTGACTTTTCTGATTTTAAGGTCATGGCACATTTTATTGTAGGCTTTGTGCAACTCCTTAGATGATAGGGCCACCAATTGATTTTTGTCTAATAGATTGAGATTCATTAGTCTTTCTTTTTGTGCTAGACTCAAGTCAAGGTCAAGGCGATAGGCTGTTGAAAGTGTACGAAGATTGGATTAAATAAAAAGTGTTGGTAATTTTCCATACACAAGCTCATAGGGAGAATAGCCTATAGGAAGTTTCCATGTTGAGCGGTAGGCCTAAAGAGCATCTTTGAGTTTTGTGCTCTAGTCTTTCCTATATTTGCTAATAGTTCTTGTTTGAATCCTTGTGATTTTTCTATTGGTAACCTCAGCTTGACCATTGGCTTGGAGTTGGTAAGATGTTGTAAATTTATGTTCAACCTCCAAGCATTGCATGAGCTTCCAAAAAGGAGTGCCTATAAAGTGAGTTCTATTATCAAAAATTAATGCATGTGGCATACCAAACCTATTTACAACATTTTGTTACAAACTAATCAATAGTAGGAGATGTATAGTCGATGATGGCTGCTTCTTTTGCCCATTTCGTACAATAATCAATAGTGACTATGATGTATACCTTTCCATTTGACATGGACATGATGGAACCTATGAAATCAATGCCTCATATGTCAAATGGTTCCAGTGGTTGAATTCATTATTGAGGTTCCTTCATTCGAGAAGTCGTTCCATCATCTCATTTGCATCATTCATAAGAGTGGACTTAATGGTGAGCATCTGTGAAGATTGCTGGCCAATAGTATCCTACCATTAGGATTTTAATGGCCATGCATCTCTCAGCATAATGTCCTCCACAAGGACCTTCATGAGCATCTTGAAGAATGCAAAGTTGATCAACATCAGGGACACACCAATGAACCAGGCCATTAGTGCACACCTTGTAGAGGTGTCTTTTGATCTCCATGAAGTGTTTTATCTGGTAAAGAAACTGCTATTTCTTTTGTTGGTCAAACCCTTGTGGCATCTCTTGGGTGAGAAGATAGGTGAGAATGCCATCATACCATTTAGGCTTATTGGAAAATTGTTCAATTATAGTTTTAGTAAACAAGAGTTGATCAAGAAACATATCAGATAGTGGGTTTTCTTCCTCTTTGTTGCTCCATCGCAACTGAGAAAAGCGATCAACAACCACATTCTCAGTGCCCTTCCAATCTACCATTGTAAGATTGAATTTATGCAAGATCACCAGCCACCATATGACATGGGGGCTTACCATTGGCTTGTTCATCAGGAAGCAAATGACACTATGGCTCATGTGCACAAACACCTTATATCCAAGCACATAATGCCTAAACTTCTCTAGAGCAAACACCACTACCATTAATTCTTATTTTTTTTGTAGTGGTGTAGTTTAGTTATGCACCCATAATGCTTTGGCTAGCGCAGTGGATGTAGTATGGATGTTTTTGGTCATCCATTTATGTAATCATGGCTCCCAATGCATAATTTGATGCATCCATCATGATATGAAATGGTATGGACTAGTCAGGTGCTTGTAGGATTTGAGTTTTTACAAGTTTCTCTTTTAGCTATTGGAATGCTTTTCCACATTCTATGATCTAGACAAATGAAGCATCTTTCTTTGTCAGCTTTACCAATGGCTTTGCGATCTTAGAGAAATTCTCTATGAATTGCTGGTAGTAGCTAGTATGCCCAAGGAATGATCAAACATCTTTGATAGTTTTTGGTTGGTGGGTTATTCCTTGGATGATCCTTATTTTCTTAGGGTCTACCTCAATTCTTACTTGTGATATTCTGTGTCCTAATACAATGCCTTCTTGGACCATTAGATGACTTTTTAGCCAATTGAGCCTCAAGTTGGTTTCAACACATCGTTTTAGTACTTGCTCAAGGAAATTTGCTTAAATGTAGCTCCATAAGTGGAGAAGTCATCCTTGAAGACTTCCACACCACTTTTGATTTGCTATTGAAAAATTCTTAGAACTAGGTGTTGGAACGTAGCAAGAGCATTACATAGATCAAATGGCATCTTGTGATAAGCAAAATTCCCCCAAGGACTCATGAATGTTGTCTTCGTATGGTCCTTTGGTGCAATCTAAATTGGGTTATAGCCACTATAACCATCTAGAAAACTGTAGTAGCAATGCCCAAATATTGTGTCTAACACCTAATCAATAGATAGAAATGGAAAATGATCCTTGAATGTTGCCATATTCAATAGCCAAAAATCACTACATACTTGCCACTTTCCTCTTTTTTCACAATTACGAGTGGACTAACCCACTCACTATCTGCAATGGGATAAATGAACCCTGCCTTGAGGAGTTGTTCGATTTCCTCTTTAACAGCTTGCTTCAATTTGTGGTTCAATCAGCTCTGTGGCTGTCTCTTTGGCTTCATGGCTGAATTAGTGTAGATACGATGCTGGCATATCCTAGGATCAATTTATGTGATTTCAAGATATGACCAAGCAAAATTTGTGGACTATTTTTCAACCACATTCAATAGCATCTTTTTCTGCTTTGGAGAAAGATTTGCATTGATTATGACAGAATTGCCATTTTTGAAAAACATGCATTCCATTCCAGCCAGTAGCATTTTTAGTTCAAAGGGCTCTTACTTAAAATTTTTAGGAATTTCCAATTCTTCCCAATAAGTATTATCATTTGCAACATTAGAGAGTTGGTGTTGAACTTACTCTAGTTCATCCATGCCTATAACATATGCACATGTCAGGCTCTCAATTGGTTTCATGCAAAGTATGCTGCTCTTAGAATCAATGGTCAGCCACTAGGTGCTCTCCTATTTTGTGACTTCTGCATACAAACACCTTTTAATTTCTACTTCTAGTGCATACTATTTGCATGCAGAGATAGATGATTATTTCATAGCCCAAAGTTTTTGCACATAATTGCACCCTATATCATTGTACGCAATGTATGGAACTCTCTTCTTCTTGATATTTCCAAATGCATTTTCTTTGGATATTTCTAGGGAAAGATCTCTGATGTCCATTTTTGCATCAACAGTGCTAAGCCATGCCCTTTTCATGATGATTGGAAAATCCCTGTTGCAATTCTCCACCTTGATCACTAAAAAATTAGCAGAATAAGACCACCCATAGACAGTGGTCACAATGTCTTCCACTAGTCCTAATGGAACAGTGATGGATTGGTCTACCAATTCTAATCTAATATTACTCTTCTTGAGAGGAGGTAGGTTCCATGCAATGTACATCTCATGAGAAATTAAATTGACACTAGAACTTAAGTTGAGAAGAGCTTTGCACGGTTCATTCCCAGTAATTTGTAAATAAATGAGAGGACTTCTAGGATTAGCTAATTTCCTGGGAAGGTTTCAAATATGGATCCAATCAAATACAGTGTGAGTAAGCATCATAGTATGGAACCTAGGAAAATTTTGGTTTGAAGGGGACTTGAAAGAATTTGATATAAAGGAAGATGGAGGGATAGGGTTGTCAACCATGGGTGGACTGCGAGGTTGAAAGAAAGGTCTTTTCCTTGATCGAGTATTCAATCCACTCAGTTGATGAATCAGCTGTAGATTAATAGCCCTAGTAGCATTGCATTGTTGTAGTTGAGCTGGTAGTTCACCCTACATATGTGGAGTAGGAGGTAGCTATGTGGCTAGAGAAGGAACATGTGTAGGAACAAGAGGGGGATAAGGATAAAAGATGGCATCCCTTCTTTCATGTGAAGAATGAGTTCAATAATAATTAGAATGGTGGTAGTGAGATTGGAAAGTAGAAATGTGACTGGAGGAGTCACGTGAAGATAGGGGTTGTTGAATGTAGTACCCATATGGATTAGGTTGTCTATAAGGGTATTGCTGCCTTAGTGGTGCCATTGCCCATGACTGTGGTTGTTGCCACTATTGATACTGCTCATATGGTTGCGGTGGAGTTCCACTAGGATAATATGGCTACTACCAATGGAACTGCCTAAAATTACCTTGAGGATAAGGTAATCTTCTAGATGGTTGTCTTTGTGTTAGTCATGGATGCAAAGCATAAACCCCAAACTCTTGTAAGTGTGATACTATGGGGCAACATCCCTTAGAATGTACATACTGGCAGAGGTTATGTCCACCATCATCATCTAATTTTCTTTCTACAACGTTTTCTATTGCAACAATCTTACCCTTACCTTTTTGATAAGCACGTTCAACTTCCTTGCACCTCCTACACTCATGATCACTACCTTATTTTTTTGACTCTTCAACAATTTTTAAGACAGCTTGAAATCTACTATTCATGGAGTTCCATAACTAATCAACCTTGGTCATAATTTTAGATTGAAATTTTTAGAGTGGCAAGGTTTTCCTATTCACCACCTCATCAAATGTAGATTCTTCCTCACTATCACAGAATTGAACCTCCCTCTTTTAGATGGAATGATTGTAGTTATACTCTTCTACACTTTCTCTTTTTCTTAATTCACCTTCCTCTTTAGCTACCTACTTGATTAGTCTTTGTATCTAATAGACACTTAATTATGATAGTTGCCTTTGGGAATAGACACCAAGGATTCTCTTCATTTCTGATCAAAGCTCATCTACAATGTGGTGAAGTTAATATAGTTGAAAATAATCATGGCCAGGACATTTGTGCATTAAGGAATAGTATTGGTTGATAGCGACATCCAAGGGTTCATGTGTTCCTTATTTCCATCCTTGGATTTGCCTTCTCAAGTTGGACAATCTAGAGTATGTTTGATATTTATCATTAAACAATTCAAGCATGGTACTCCATCATTTGATAAATTTTGGCTTTAAGGACTAGTACCAATTTTTTTCTCCTTTGATGAGTGTCCTTGGAAATAAATAAAGTTTTTGCCACTCATTCTCTATGTTCTACAAGGTACATGCATCTTGAAAAGCTTGGAGATGGTTCTACAAATCAAATTTATATCCCCCTTCGAATCAAGGAATATCGTTCATGTCTAGCCTTTTGATTTGACTATTTTTTACCTGCCTTGTTGGAATTCATACTACCTTTGCGATGTTGAGCATACTTTGGGTAGTAAGCAAAGGCTCATCAAGGCCATGATCATGGTGCCTCTTCATTCATGGTGATGTGCCCTCTTAAATTTCCATGCTTTTGATCTTGCCTTTCCCAATGGTCCCTTCGATCATTTCGGTCTTGTCAGTCATTTTGGTCACCTCCATCATGGTCTCGCCTCCTGCAGTTGCGATTAGAGCTAGAAGAAGAAGATGATGATGATGAAGATGAAGAGGAAGGAGGACTAGCACCATCACGATGCATGCTACCACCTCTTCAATGATCGTGACCATGATTACAATCTTGATTTTTATCTGCATTTTTACCTTGACTTGCCTCATTGGATTCTTCTTCGTTATTAGATCCATTCTTACTAGAGTAGGGATTCTGAATTGTGGACCATAGGTTCTGAATTTGACCTCCATCACCAAATTCAAAGAGAGGAATTTCACTGGATGGAAAACCCCCAAAGAAGGGTTCCCCATCATCCTTTTGGTACAGCAAGAATGGAGAATCATTAAATCCTTTTCCCTTCACAAATTCATGGAATTGTTCTAGTTGTTGTCCCTATAGACATTGTTCCTCAGTGGGATGATAATCCCTAGTGTCAGTATCTTATACAACATACTCAACATGATGTTCTTGGAGATCCCATCATATAAGCAATTGTTGGAGCATTGTAGGAATAGATTGATCGGGTAGCAACACAATGTTGCCTTCCATGTCATGTCATCATAGCTATTCATCCTAATGTAAGATGAAGGTGAAATTAGGTACATACTCATCAAGATGAGCATATACCACTCAATATTGCTACGACACCAGCTAATGAGCTTCATCAAACTTGGATAGAGAGGCAATCCTATAAGAAGAAGACATTTTCAATAAGATGATAAAAATGCAGTGTGCTTTTTAATTTTTGTTATAATAATTATGAAATATGATATGACTCTAACATGCATTCCAATGATTTTAAATGATTTCCACTAAATCTTAGATGGTGCACAAAACAACCAAAAAGTCCCTAGCAACTGTGCCAATGATGAGCAATGAGGTACCCTTATGCCCAACCATACAAATCACCAAGGCATTCACACGTGATCTAGTAAAATTCCATGGACCTATAGTTCTCTAGTGCACTAGTTCCTCTAGAAAGTGGAATGGGCATTGAGAACATTCATTGTCTTGCCAACTACACTTATGAAGCTTAAGGGTATGGTTTAATGTAATTGAGGTACATGATTTTTCTCATTTTATATTTTATAAATTTAGTCGCTTACAACAAGAATGATAGGTAAAGTAATTTAAAATCTAACTCATTCACTGCCTAGCTAGCCTAACACAAGTACCTATCCCACTTTCCTAGACACATCCTGAACACATATAATGCTGCTAGGTTACCAAATGTTAAGTGTTGCTGGGTTACCAAGCACTATATGTATGCCTGAAGTGGTCGTGCTTGTGTTCATTAAGAACTAGAAATTAATTGCGTAATTCAAATGCATTAATATAAGTGCAAGAAAGTAAAGTACATTAAAGGAAATATTAATCTATTCTCAGTGTAACAAGAATTATCAAAAGAGTTCATTTTTATTCCGATCACACTGCTGTGCTCAAGTACATCAGTGTTCGAACAAAGATCTGTACACACTTAGACTCCTGCTGCGAGCACTCAAAAAATATTCTAACTTTGGAGAAACTAGACTACAAGAGCTTCATTAACTATGACAACAAATGCTATAAAAATCATGAGCCCAAGGGCTATATTTATAGGTCAACATATATCCTATGACATCGAATATCTAACATCAGATACTCGATGTCGAGGCTTCAACATTAGATACCTGACGTCAGAGCAAATGAAAAATGTGATTCATCAATGCTAATGAAGCATTGTTTACCAAATGTCAAAAATCTTAATGAAAATTGTATTAGTCAAATGAGACTTAACATATACAATGTTGCATTTGCTACATCATATTTGCTACGTTGCATTTGCGATATCATAGTTTGTAATGCTATGTCATAACTAAAATGTTGCAATTACAATAAATGCTTATAAACATGAGTCACCTACTATGTTTATAATATCATTTAGTTAAGTAGTACCAAGACTTTGTCAATCTATTTTCTTGAATGTAGCAATAGAAGTGAGTGTCCATGGTGTAGTGATTAACAATTGGACATCATCTTTATTCAAGTGGAGTGTACCTAGTTGTATTTCATGTTCAACAATAAAGATCAAGTTTGTTCTTCATCATTCTAGCATTCCACTTAATCTAGATTTACTTTTCACTTACATTTCATATTTATAATATCATTTTTTCACATATTCATTAGTAACTTGGCAAAATAAGTATGTTTGATTTCAAGTATACAAATATAATCATTTGATAACCTAGTAGTGACTTAGCTTTATTTAGTTAGTGATAGGTCACTTGAATGGAAAATTAGAAATAGCTACTTATCAGCATTAGGCTAGTTAGCAATTTATTTCTACTATTCCTTAGTTAATACACCTTATATTTATTCTACTTTATTTCGTCTTAGTACTCTAAGAGTCTATCAACATCATTTGACTATATACCTTACTAAGAGTTAAATCATGTGTTGTGATTTCTACTAACTTTCAAAAGAAGACAATGATTATGGACTCATTACCAACACACTACTATAGGCTATTGTCTCATCTATAGATTATGATCTAGTCACTTGCAGATGCTTATGACTTCTATGGTTAGGCATTAGAAACTCTTACTACTTATCATTACTACCATTGGCGAGGATGATATCAATCTATACTAGTTAGTTGATTTTATTAAGAGTTTGTTGTGTTAACACTTTAAAATAATTATCTTTCAAACATATAAATATTTCTAAATACACATTTGAGCAATAATCAATTAACATGGCTTTAACACACAAAGTGAAATTTCCACCTTTAAATGATATTAATGAAAGTAATGATAGGATTCACACTGAAGAAAACTAGAATGAACCTATGCAAATAAGGATTTCCTATGCTCATGAAAATTCAAATTATCCTAACTTTACTTTTATCTTTCATTAGAATGAATAGTTCAAATGGAGAGACTTACAAGGCAACATGTATTACCATTAGAGCATTTAACTCCATCCATGCTTCAAGAAACACTTCTTAGATCAAGTCTTGATCACACACATGGAGGTTATGAGGTCACAAATAATATGACTAGATCATACTAATAAACATAAGCCTAGATTATGAGAGATATTATCATGGAAGGCAAATACAAATAGGAAAAAGATAAATAAGCACCTTAAGCAACCATAATCTTTGAAAAGGAAAATATTAACCTAAAAAGTCTTACTATTACTAACCTCATTCTTGTTCACCTATTCTAAGGTTGAAGATTTTGTGCAATAGAAATTGTGCTCCACCTTAGCAAAAATTCATGAAAGGGATGAGATAGAAAATAGAGCAAAGAGGAACCTCCTACATCTCTTCCAAAGACATTATGTGTAGCAGTATAATCATGATTTATATATTATGTGTGTACATAGTCTCATCTGGTTATCGAATATAAGTTAATTTATAATGATTGTGCTTTATATGTTATGATACTTTAGTCTTTATATTGTGATTATGATATCTTTACATGCTTAACTAACATGATTATATGCACTAGCCTTGTGTGATGTGTTAGAAAGGTGATGTGGCTGGCAAGGATCTTGGATTGGGGTACAATAACAAATATTTGGTAAGTATTTATGCTTTATGTGTGATTTTGTTGTTTATGCATTTGAATTGTAGTGCTATGTTGTGTGATGTTTGGATGTGATTTTAGTATGTGAATGTGTAGAGCAATTGATATGGATCTTATAAGTTCATTTTACTTTGGAGTTCCATTGTATTTGTTATGCATGTATAAATATAGGGCATTAGTAGAAAAAGAAAAAAAACTTATAGAAATATTTTCTTTTAAAAAAATTAATAAAAAGCGTATGCTTACATGAGTGAAAAAACAAAGTAATTTTGATGTATAATGTGCATTATACATTATATATAAGAAATAAAAGAAAAAGCACCACTGTATTTCTTTTGTTTTGATCACTGTCAAAATTAAAACATTGCCTCTTGCATCCATAAAATTTTGGTTTCTATTTTCTTTTTCTTGTTGTTTTGTGAAAACAAAAATAAAGTTTGAATATGTTCTTCCTTGATTTTTTTTCTCTATTATCTTCTTTTTCAACACTTTCTCTAAATTTTTGGCTTTGTGAAATGATTTTGCTTACTCTGAACCTAAATTTGGGATTTTTATGGTTATATTTATGTGGGTACAAAACTTGTTTGGAGTGAAACTACATCTTGCCAAGTTTTTGAGGATTTCATGCGTGTTTTAGACTTTCTGCTTCAATAATTTTTATTGGTAGGTTATTTTCACCTTTTTCTTGTAGTTTTGTACTTGATTAGTGTATATGATCATGCAATGTGGGTATGTGGGGTAGATAGTTAAAAAACTAAGTTTGAACGTATTGTTTTGAAAATTTCCAAAAATTTTATGATTTTGGTTGCAAACTATTTATGAATAAATCTATGATGTATGAAATGATGTGGACTTGTGGAATATTAAATGCAATGTTGATGAGACTAGCATAGTTAGAATATCATATTTTATGGGTCTATTGTTGTGTAGGAGTTTGTAGGAATTTCAATTTTCACTGGTTGTAATTAAATATTATTAAATATTATTTTATTAATTATGATTTAAACACATATAACTTTGCCTCCAAAAGTCCGATTGAGGTGAAATTAGTATCATTGGGACTATATAAGAATGTACCTTCCAATCATGAAATTTGTTTTCTCTTTTGGCATATATCATCTTGGAGGTTACAATAATGGTCATTTTTACAAAATTGTATATAGTTCAAGAAGTATGGTTGTAGTGCAAATTTTTGTTTTATCAAGTTGTAGTATTGTTCTTATGGAATGAATGTGATTGTTAGGTATAGATATATGTGTTCATGTTATGTTTCCTTGGATATGTTATGCTTGTGACATGTATTGGCTTAAGTTAGCTTGGATTTGTACATGTCTTTGCAATGAAACTTATAGCAATCATTAGTGGGTGGTGCTAGCATAAGGGTGTAGACTGATTGGTGATAAGGCATCCTAGAGGTAGTGATGGATTGACCCTCACTATGATGCATCAATGAGGCTCCTATCTCAAGTCTCATTCTAAGAGTGGAAGAGCGTATATGTGTTCATTCCTATGGTTGGTACATAGTAGAGGTGTATTTGTCCCTATAGCCAATCCTCTAGAATGCTAGTAATTGCAAGCCATAGGTTGATGGACCCTAGCACTAGTTGGGTAATAAAAGTTTAATAAAAGATCAATAGGCAATTGATATTTATGAGTACTCATGACAATGTTTCACATGCTATACTAAGTGCAAATATGCTAGTAACCACATTGGTGAGGTGTATTTGATAATATCAGTTTATGAGACATAGCATTAATAATATATCTTAGGATTGATCTATGATTATGTGATCCATGTGTTACTTGATGATATGAAGTGGGTATGATAGCAAGGGCATGACAGTGAAGATGCACATGATGTGGTGTCCTAGATGTATGATTGATTAGGTTTGATAGTGATTATATCTATGATTATGTGATCGTCATTTGTTCACTTTAGTATGAATTATACCAGTGCTATATGCGTTATGGTATGTACATGTATTGATTTTAGCATGTGCAAGACTAATAGTTGATGCAAGGTGCCTTTTACCCTATTCCTCTCCTCCAATGTAGCACTTGTTGATCATCTAGAAGGAGAAGTGTAAAGGCTTTCCACTCAATTTTATATTGATTTTATTTAGTTACAAGTGAAGCTGTAGGTGTGTAAGTGAGCACTGAAAGAGAGTAGAGAAGAGGAAAAATCTTTAGGGATTGGCTAATGTATATTTTTATGTACAGTATTATGGACTATTCATATTTGTATGACCCTCACTATACTGTTATATATATGATGATGATGTTTATTTGTTTTTGTATCTTATGAGAGCAATACAAATTTTTGGTTTATGTAGAGACATGCAATTTTATGAATTGATGTATATGCTTGGTCTTTGATATGTCATGGATTTTTGTATGGTCTAATTGTATAAGAGAGATATATATATTAAGTGGTTTATTCTTAATGCATTTTCATGCACCACTAGTTTCTTAGATTGTCATGCTTCCATTGTGTTATTACTAGCAATCTTAGGTATTACTCCATCCTAGCCAAGATTGATAGGGTGGGGTGTTACATAGTGGTATTGAAGCTAGTTTACTCC
Source organism: Gnetum montanum (assembly GCA_015680685.1). NCBI lineage: Eukaryota > Viridiplantae > Streptophyta > Gnetopsida > Gnetales > Gnetaceae > Gnetum > Gnetum montanum. The sequence continues at coordinate 506,055 of MNCI01017705.1, read as the reverse complement.
AATGTTGTATGATATTTGGTGTACTTACCAATTTGTAATTTCAGGTGACAAATATGTATAGTAGACATGGTCTTGATGCTAGTGGGGCCCATAGGTCAAAAGGACCTAATGATAGACAACCACAACCTCCTTAGGCATTTAGCAGCAATCTTGCAAGTAGACAACCAAATGTTATTCAAGAGCTATTATGGATCTTGTAGTTGCAGCTAGTGATTCTTCCATTCCTACTATCAGGTAAGTGGGAAGTGGTAGTGGAGGCTCAAGAGATTTAAATAGGTAGCCCATCAGTAGGGAACTAGTATAGTAGTTTTAGAAGATAGGATCTTCTAAATGTGATGGCAATGAGAATCCTATTGTAGCTATAGAGTGGTTAGAGGAGTTGCAAAAGGCTTTTGATTTGATGGGCTACTCATCAATTCAACATAATTGATTAGCAATATATTAGTTGGTTAGCAGTGCTTGGCATTTGTGGATAGTTGAGGAGTAAGCCAAAGTATGGACTAGCCAAGATGTGACATGGGATGAATTTTTGACATCTTTTAGAGCCCATTATGTGTCTACCCAATATGCCCAAGCCAAGGAGAAGTAATTGTTGGCACATTTGGCCATTTCATGAAGCAAGCTTAAATTAGTTGAGAATTTTTGAAGAATTAGCTAAATTTTCAGTTTGAGAGGAAGAGAATAAGTGCACAAAAGGCATTCTCTCATTTTAAAATATTGGAGCACCATTTCTATAGCAAGCTTACACAGCCTTGTTGATAAGTACAGAATTATCAATGTGTTGTTCTACCTTTATAATTCTCTGGGATTTACAAATGAATAACCTGATAATTGCAAGTTCAGCAGTCTGGTGCAGGGTGAAGTTATTTCTCTCATGAAATTCAAGAATATATTGTCTAAAATTTCAAGGCTGAGCAAGATATTTTTCTCTGTAAGAAAGATGTTTTTCTCTGCAATAGAAAGGAAAAAGTGGAATTCTGCAAAATGAAGGAGGGGCTCTGCATTATTGCAAGGGACCATGGTATGTGAATCAAATTTCACAGTACCAATTAAAAACTGAGTATAGCAATCCATTATTTCACAGCAAAATTTCAAATAATGCACTTTGCAAAAAATAAACATTCATGTAGAAAGGCAGAAACAGGATTGTTCAAGGGTTGCCCCAGCACTTCACCACTGGAATCCCCATTCTCTTTGACCATTTTTGTCTAGTAAAATGTAAGAAAATAAAAACAAAATCTGCAATGATGAGAAGCCAGTGAGGGCCTCCAAAACGGTACTATACAAAAACACAAATAGAACAATGCAAAACAAAGCAAAGATCAGGAGGAGCAATGTAGAAACAAGGATTTGCTGTGTTTAAAATTGAAAAAAAAAATGATGTTCATGTGTTGAACCTCTGTGTTCAATCCAAATCTGCGAAAATGGCCAAAAAAAAATACAGAGGCATAACGGCGGAGGATCAGCAGCACCAGTGCCTGTATTGACGCCAAAACCAGCGAGAAGAGGGATTCAATGGTATAAATAAATTAATCTATGCTTTTGCTTCCTGGCCTACATCATCGCCGAGGGATTGCACGCCTCCCCGTGTGCCATCTTGGGCGCTGGCCGTCGCGCAGCAAGCACCAGGGGAGGGCTACGCACATATGGAAGAACAGCAGGCACAGAGAAGACCAGCGCGAGTGCCTGCGGGCGCAACAGAAATAGAAGGTTAGGGTTGCGCGTCGGCGGAGGGTAGAAGACGGCGGATGAGGGGCGGCTGCAGGCGGCAGGAGCAGCAACAATGGACAGCGACGCCAAAACCAGAGAAGGAGGGCAGCACGGAAGATGCAGAAGACGGCGAATAGGGGCGTTGTACGCGGCAAGGGCAGAAAACTGAGGTCTGGCAGGATGAATTTGAGATGGCGCTAATTGGTGTTAATATTGAATTTTTTAACTTTACCAGGACAAGGGTACGGTTCATCATCAAAGATGTATTATTGATATATGCCTAACATTAGCATTTGAACACAGCTTTAAAATGTTACTGATTAAAAAGGGGCTTTGCTGGAAAAATGTTTATGTGTTTTAAGGGTTAGATTACATGATTTTATAACACCATCCAACCGCCACCTCCTATATCGCCAAGAAAAAGCAAAATAAAGAGGATATATATGTATGGAATAAGTTGCAACTATAGCTTGTATTTCTATGCAACTTAGTGATTGTATTTTAATTTTCTATGATAACGACCACCAAGGACACTTGTCAATATTAACCTTTTTTATCTCTTTGGTGGTTGAAACCACCCAATATTGTTGTAACTTACCTAACTTGTTGGGCAAGTAACCTCCACCCAATATTAACCTTTTTTATCTCTTGTGAGTTATGCATTTCATTTTTTGTTTTGTTTAAATTGTTTAGCTAGTGGTTTAGATAGTATCATCCTTGGTAAGTAGTTTTGGGATTTTTAAATTGCTCTTATTGTTCTTGTTGCCCGATAGAAATTTCTATTAAAATTTTGCCATAGAAGTGCTTGTTTTTAAAAGCCTTGAGAGCATTTTAGTAGTAAATTTCGTTATTGTGCAGC
>MNCI01017705.1:492685-503055 GCA_015680685.1 Gnetum montanum | reverse complement strand
AATCTCTTTAAAGTAAGTTATTTATAGTTTACATGCAATGCAATCGTTACATTTCTTACAACCGCACGCCGCAACAGCTCACACACATACTCACATTAACTACTGAGTCTATTTGGAGGTATCTGGGCCTTGGTGTAGCCAGAGACCAGTAGGCACCTAAATCCTGTTCGAGGACACTCGTTGGCGGTTGCGTCCCAAACGGTCGCCAACAGTAATCTTCCTACTTATATCAAGGTCGTTCGTATGTTGCAGAGTATGATGCTTTTTTCTCTAAGCTTAGCACCTATGTACCCTAGATGCATGCAATGTTTGGTCATTGATAAAAAGATTTGTTATAGGTTTGAGACCTTCTCTAAAGGACCACATCCTACCCCTTAGATTGACATCCTATGATGAGACTAGAGTAGTTGCTATGGATTTAGAGAGGAGCCACTAGGAGGATGCAACTCATAGAGAGAGATAGAAGGAATAGAAGAGAGGACTAACATCCATAGGTAGGCTTGGCCCCTCTAAGTAGACTTGTGGAAATGAAGGTAAGTAGCCAACACTAGCTCATGGTCCTACTATTATAGCTTGTCAAGGATCTATTGTTTTTTATAGATGTGAGTAGCCTGACCATTTGTAGAGGGATTGCCTAATTTTTTTTTCATGTGGAAAGCTAAGACATTGAGCTAGGGAGTAGCCAGAGTAAGCAAATAGTAGTGGATGAGGTAAGGGTTGAGGACAATGATCACCAGTTTAGGATGGACATAGAACACCTATTGCTCAATCAGGAAGAGTGCACCAAAAGACCCAGGGATGGGTGTCTACCCTAATAGACTAGCCGTTAGATGTGTAGCTAAACATAGTGATGGAGATGAGAGGTACAATTTTGGGCTTTGATATATTGATTTTATTTGAGGCATGTGCTAGCCATTCTTTCATAGATCCTAGTGTTGCACATCATGTAGCTCTTGCACATCATTCTCTTTTGTTCTAGGTTGATAGTATCTTTTGCTGGGGATCATGAGACTCAAGTTAATTAGGTATGTATAGATGAAATAGTAGAATTAAAAGATATGTAATAGGTTAGTGATTTTTATGTTATGGATCTTGTGATATATGATATAATTTTAGAGATGATTATTATAGTTCAATGCTAGTTTGGACTATTAATAAAAGCTCCTAAGATTATAGTTAGTTGATGGTGCTTTGATTGAGGTACAAACTCAACCAAGGTTTGTGCACTTGGATTTGATCTTCTCTTGGATGTACCATAGGATGCTTCAAAAGGAGCATGGATGCTTTGTGACTAGCATGTATAAAAAAGACATGCTAAATATATATCAAATCCCCCTGGTTTAGGAATTTACAGACGTGTTCTAGTTAAAATTACCAAGTTTGCCACTGAGACAAGAGATTAAGTTCAAAATCAAACATAAACCTAGTATAGAGCCTATTTGAAAGGCTTCACATAGGATGTCTTTTGTAGAGCTAGTAGAGCTAAAGATCTAGCTACAGGAATTGTTGGACAAAGGCCTCATTTAACCTAGTGTATCACTGTGAGCTGCATTAGTGCTATTTGTTAAAAAGAAGCATGGAAGTTTGTGGCTATGCATAGATTACAAATAGTTAAACTAAGTGAGTGTAAAAAACAAATATCCTTTTCCATGCATGGATGACTTGTTTAATCAACTTCAGGAAGCTCATGTATTCTTAAAGACTAATCTCAAATCTAGATATCATCAAGTGTTTGTTCATAAGCAAGATGTATCAAAGATAACATTTAGAACCCAATATGACCACTATAAGTTTCTAGCGCTTCCATTTGGATTAACAAATGTACTAGTAGTTTTCATGCACCTCATGAATAGTGTGATGTAGCGATTCCTAGATCAATATGTGATTGTATTCATGGATGATATCTTGGTATATTCTCTTGCTAATCAACTTCATGTAGAGCACCTATGGATGGTATTATAGACTTTGAGAGAGTATTAGTTGTATGTTTAGTTTTCCAAATGTTTATTTTGATAGTCATAGATTCAATTCTTAGGGCATGTGGTGTCAAGAGTTGGTATCTCTATGGATCCTACAAAAATGGTAGTTGTTCATGATTGGCTTGTACCATAGTCAATATTAAAGATGTAGAGATTCTTGGGATTAGTAGGTTATTACCATAGGTTTGTAGAACATTTTTCCCAAATGGCATATTCTTTGAATTGATTGTTATAGAAGGATACTAGCTTTGTTTGGAGTTTAGCTTATGAAGCTACATTTAAGGAGTTGAACCATAGATTGTTGACTACTCCAATCTTAATATCTTCTACACTTGGACACCCATATGATGTTAGTATTGATGCTTTAGGGGATGAAATTGGTTGTGTATTGATGCAGGATGGATAAGTTGTGGCTTATGCATCTTATAAATTGAGGCCACATGAAACTAGATATCTTGTACATGATCTAGAGTTGGGTGATGTGATATTTGCATTGAAGATTTGGTAGCATTATCTACATGGAAAGCATGTTACTATTTTGACTGACCATAAGAGCCTCCAATATCTTATGAGTTAGCCATAGTTAAACTTCAGAGAGTGTATATGGATGAAATTGCTTATTAACTTTGATTTTACTATTAAATATAGGTTTAGAAAGACTAATAAAGTAGTTGATGCATTGAGTAGGATAAAAAGTAAGCTTAATAGGTTAACTATTCAATTAGATCTACAAGATTATATTTGAGAGAAAAAACAACATAATTCATGGTGTTAAGAATTGAGGTAGTAGATCACCTCTGATGGACCATTCTTTGTGGATAGTCATTATGTGTTATGAAGGGATGGTCAAGTATGTGTTCTAGAAGCTCTATAATTTCATTTGATGGATGAGACCCACATGAGTAGATACCAACTACATTCAAGTAGTCAGAAAATGTACCAGGGTTCATGATGAATGTATTGGTGGCCTAGTATGAAGAGGAATGTAGCATAGTATGTATCTCGATGTTTGATTTTCTAGAAAGTGAAGATAGAGCATTAGACCTAAGGGATATTTACATTCTAATGATATTTCTTAGTGGAAATGGAATGTCATTAGTATGGATTTCATTGTTGATCTTTCGTAGGCTCATAGTGGCCATGATGCTATATTAGTAGTTTTTGACTTATTAGCAAGGTCTACCCATTTCCTTGCCACATGGGCATCAGTAAGTGTAGTAGAGACTGTAAATCTCTTTCTTATAGAGATAGTGAAGTTTCATGATGTGTTGATAAATCAATTTTTTTCGTTAGCCATGATATCAAATCCTCAATATCGAGGCACAAGATACGATGTCACGTATCTGATATTGTAGATGTGTGTGGGCCTATAAACATAGCACTTAGGTGCACCATCCAGACACAGTTTCATTTCACACTTAGTGAAATTACATCATTTTGATTTCTCAATTTTAGCACTTAGTACTTAGGAGTGTATGCTCGTAGTATGATGTTTAGTAATTGAATGGAGTCTTTATTTGAGTGGAATGTATTTGGACATATTTCATGCACAAAAATAAAGATCAAGATTACTTCACATCATTACAACATCACTTAGTCTTTATTGTTTATAGTTAGAATAATTTTACTACTTTCACTTAGCTTAATGTTTACTATTTTCTCTAGTTACTAATTTACCTTCTATCCATTTTACTATTCTTGTTATTAAGCAGAATGAGTATGACTAATCTCAAATACTTAAGTGTAATTACTTGGTAATCTAGTAGTACTATCACTTGGTAAGCCCAATATTGTGGTACTTGGTAATTGTAGTAGTAGTTACATGAAGTCCAAGGTGTGAATGGAAGGTCAAGGCTAGTTGCTCATTACATAGGCTAGATTAGATTTTGTTTACTATTACTTAGATTTAGAAGCTACTACCTTTACTTTCCATTTACTTCATATTTTCTAGGAAAAATATGACAAACACATCATCATTATCATATCCCTCACCATGAGTTAAACCATATGCATTGATTTTACTAACTCACATGGGAAGAAAACAATCGTGGACTCTAACCAATTACTTGCATAATTACATTGGCTTATCCACAAAATTCAACTGGAATCTTGCATGAACACTCATATCTTGTATGGTTGGATGTTTGATACTCCATTGCTTATCATTGGTGTCATTGCCTGGGACATGTCATGTTATGGTAAGTAATTGATTTTTCAAAGTTTGTTGTATTTGAAACTTAAAGTCAAACCTAACAACTATAAGTAAAGCATACTTTTAACACAAACTATCTAAAACCTATAATATGGCTTCACATAATGATCAACCATCACCTACCAAAGAGACAAGAAGGAGTAGTGATAGAATCATTGATGAAGAAAAATAGGAAATGCCAATGCAAACACAAATCACTTATGCTCACACTAATTTGTACCATCCAGAATTTAGTTTCATCTTCCATTAGGAAAATCAAATGAGGTGGAGAGACATTTAAGGCAACATAGTCTTGCCACCAAAATGTGCAACACTAAGGGGAATGCATTTAGACCAAATCCAAGAATGGTATCATCTGATTCAACACATGAACAAGCCCTATGAACCCACAAAGGAGCACATGAGAAGAGATGCTACCATGGAAACCAAGCATATACATAGTAAAGGAAAGAAAGCCAAAACTTCTATTATCATAGAATAACTTGATGTTGATACATTCATTTCAAAGCAACTCCACTTGTCATCAGACTTGAAGAACTTGTCAAAGCCCAACTTCATTCAACATTAGTAGAGACACACAATGGGGAGGCTATTGACTCCAAATATAAGAGAGACTCTAGGCCAAGGGTTTCTACTAAATCTTATAATGAGACATACAAGAGTCATGAAAGGAGAACTAGCTAGCACTAGTCTCCTGCTACCTCATTGCTATCATCAAAGGACTCTGATAGAAAATGACACAAGTACCAAGACTTTGATAGGGAAGAAAGGTGAAATCATGGTTATCATGATTGATATTCAAGGTACTTTGATTCAAAAGATGAAGAGTATGAACAAAGAAGATGAAGAAATAGAAGAGAGTATTAAGAGAGGCATAAGCATAGAAGGGTTCACCACTACAACAGAGCATACAAACTCGATCACGATGATGAACCCCTTATGACAACCTAAAGCCTAATCAATGTTTAGAAAGTTTTCTATATACCAACTAAGCATGTAAGGGATAGTTGAATCAAATAGCTAGACATGAATAATATGCCAAGATTTGAATATTGCCACAACACTAATCCACAACATCACCTTCAAGCATTCCAAGATGTTTGTGCCCTTCAAAACATTGAGAGTGATTAGCAGAAATTGAAGTTATTTCCTAAAGTACTTATGAAGGAAGTAGAAAGTTGGTACAAGTCACTGTAACCTAAATTCATTAGACACTAGAGTACCATGCTTGAAATATTTAATGAAAAATACCAAACCTATTCACGAGTGTCAAATCTAAGAAAACAAATCCAAGGCTAGAAGTAAGGAACTTGTAAAACCATTGATGTGATAATGGGAAGATATTATTCATTGTTACATATATGCCTAGGCCATGGATTTTCATCAAAGGAATATCCTAGGCACCTCGTAGATGGGTTGAGAAGTCAAACCAAAGAGATCCTTGGGGTTTACGCCCAAGGAATACTATCAGAATTAACCATCCATTGTATTCAAAGACTGATCAACCAAGTGGAGAAAGAGGAAGGAGAACTAAAAAAATGGAATTAGGTGAGAGTACAATAAAGAGCCATTAATCTAGAAGAAGGATGTACGAATATGTGACAAACAAGAAGACAAAACCTTGGGTGATGTCATCAAAAAAAGGACTCTACCAATCCAAAAGTCTATAAGCAACATTGCAGCTACGGTAGAGAAAATATGGGATTCTATTGACAAAAAATTCACAACTACATTAAAGATAGTGGAGGAATCAAGGGAACAAGTAGGAAGAAAAAGCAAAAGACAAAAGAAATAAGAAAGAACTTGGATGCAAAGGTAAGGTTCCTTTAGTGGCTGAGTGCTCAAACACTAGCTCTACAGATGATGAAGGTTGTAATCTGTGCTAGTACAAACATCTTAAGGGATGTTGTCCAGTCATGGCACATCTGCAAGAAATGGGATCATACACACTCAATCCCAAATTTGTTCAAAAAAATGCCCAAATAGCTACCTTATCCTCAAGGTAACTACTAATAGAACCATCAACCAATGTACTATCCTAGTGGAGCCTTACTGTAGCTGCATGAGCAATAGCATCAATAGTGGAAATAGTCTCAATAGTGGGCTGTGACATCACCTCACTAGTAATATCTATACTAATAGCCAAATTCATATGGATATTTCGTCCAACATCTAGTATCTTTTGATCATGTAGCTATTTGGACCCCACATTAGTATTTAGTAAAATACCATAGATTAATGCCTTTAATGACTAATTCCAACTCATATGTGCATCTACCAATAGCTAGATCTTCTACTATTATGCATCAATGCGGCCTCCTATGGCATCAATGCGGCCTCCTATTATGCATGGGGACTTGTCATCACAACCCTAGCCAAAGAGTGCTACAAGGGCAGTCAATACTTATGAGAGGAGGATTACCTATGAGTGTCAACCCAGGAAACAACCATTCTTTAGAATGAGTCTAGAAAAGACTCAATGGATAGGAAACACATCTAATTCTACCCCATCCACATCAAGTCCTTCTCAATGTGGTAAGCTTCCAACTTCATCAAGTTCAAATGTCACAATCATCATGCTCACACAAATAGTAACTCATTGGATCAAGGTAGAGGCTCTTTCAGAAAAAAGAACTGATCCATCAAGTCCCTTGATTTATCTCTAAATAGCAAAACAACAATCATGCAAAGCTCTATTAGATTCTGGGTTTAGAATAAATCTAATATCTCAAGACATGTACCAGGCCTAGAATGTTCCACCACTAAAGAAAAGTAACATCCATTTAGACCTTGTAAACCAGTCAATCATAGTTCCACTTGGATAGGTGGGTGATGTGATTATTACCATTAGTGGTTGGTCTTATCCTATCAATTTTCTAGTCATTCACATGAGGAAAAACAAGGGAGAATTTTCAATTATCATGGAAAGAGCTTAGCTTAGCACCATGGATGCTAAGATTGAAATTCATGATTTATCCTTGGAAATTTCCAAGGAAGATGAAGCTAGAATCATACATAGATGAAGGATTTCATGTATCACATATAGCAATCACAAGTGCAATTGTGTGTAAAGAATCTAGACCATTAAATGAAAAGAGAACAAGGCATGTAGTTAATGCGTAGAAACAAGATGTGTGAAAAATTGTCTATATGCAACCACCACCCAACAAGAGGGCACCTAGTGGTGAATTACAAGTGAAGAAACTCAATCTGATAAGTACATGGAACCAGAAGTATAGTTCATTAGTACCTATGTTATAGAAATGGATAAGTTGGAACAACTAAGGAAAAGACACTCTTACCTTCAAAATAATCAGCAAGAAGAAACAAACTAGGAACACTTGGAAATCTCAAACATAATGAACTGAAATCATTGGAATTAAAGGCCCTACCCACAACGTTAGAATATGCATTTTTGAATAACAAGAAGTCAACGATCATCAATGCTAACCTAGACAAAGAGCAAAAAGGGAAACTACTAGAAGTACTCAGCAGATGGCCTACTACATTCTCATGGTCTTATGATGAGATCACAAGAATTGATCCACAGATTTGTCAACACTGGATCTACACTAATCCTATAGTCAAACCAAAATGCCAACCTAAATGAAGGCTTAATCCTAAACTCAAGGAGGTAGTCATGTAAGAGTTGGAAAAGTTGTTGAAGGTAGAATTCATTTATCCTATCATGGATAGTGAATGAGTAAGTCCTTTGGTGATAGTTCCAAAGAAGGAAGGCAAATGACATGTCTGCACCAACTTTCAGCTATTGAATTCAGCCATGTTTAAGGATCATTTTCCATTGCCATTTGTTGATCAAGTCTTGGACATAATTTTAGCACATGAATATTATAGTTTTCTAGATGGGTACAATGGATACAATCAAATCTACATTGCACCTAAAAACCAAGAGAAGATCACATTCAGCAGTCCATGGGGAACATTTTCTTACAAACAGATGCCTTTTGGTCTTTGCAATGTACCAGCAACCTTCTAAAAACTGGTCTTAAGTATCTTCCATAAGTAGATTCGCAATGGTCTTAAAGTCTTGATGGATGATTTTTCCATGTACGGGCCAAATTTTAAACAAGCACTAAACCAATTGAAGTAGGTACTTAAAAGATGTGTTGAAACAAATTTGAAGCTCAACTAACAAAAGATCCATCTCATGGCCTAGGAAGGTATAGTGCTGGGACACCAAAATATTCCAAAAGGGTATTGAGGTAGGTCCCAAAAAGATTAGAGTAATCCAAAACATCACTCAATGACCATAGATAGTGAAAGATGTAAGATCCTTTTTAGGCCATATGGGATACTATAGCAGATTCATCAAAAATTTCTCAAAAATAGCCAAACTACTTGTAGAACTTATGAAGAATGATGCATTCTTTAAGTGTACTATGTCATTTGAAAATAAATTTGAAGCTTTGAAGTAGAAGCTACTTGAGACAGCAATCCTCTAAGCTCCAAATTGATCAAGGCCTTTTCATATCATGATTGATGCTTCCAACTATGTGCTTGGGGTAGTACTGACACAACTTGATGATTAAAGTAGGTCATACTACATACACTATGTTAGTAGAAGCATCATAGGAGCATAATTAAATTAGACCACAACTAAAAATGAGTTGATGGCCATGGTGTATGCACTTAAAAAATTCCACCATTATGTGCTTAATTACCAAGTTTACGTCTAGATTAATCATAGTGCTATCCAATCTTTAATGAATAAGCCAATAGTTAGTCCTAATGTGATTAGATGACTTGTGATTCTCCAAGAGTTTGACATCACAATGACTAATAAGAAATGAATAGAAAATGTAGTGGTTGATCATTTTTTCAAGGTTTGGATGGGATTTAGACAACTAAATGAAACCTTTATCAAATGAATTTTCCATCAAAGGCCTATTTACTAAAACAGTAAAGGTTGTAGATTTAACAAGGAAGCCATGGATCATAGAGTACCTAACTTATCTCACAACACAAGAGCTTCTTGTTGAATGAAGTAGAAAACAACAAGAAAAATTTTTCATAGAGAAAAATGGTACATGGAAATCAATGGAAACCTATACAAGATCTATGTAGATCGGCTTGTTAGATGGTGTGTGCCAGATCATGACCAGCAGAGAGCTTAGTAAGATGCCCATGATGACCCATGTGGTGGCCACTATACAAGGTGTAGAATGGCACTTAAACTAATAATGGTAGGCTACCTTTGGCCTACTCTATTCAAGGATTCCCACATGTTCTCAAAATCTTGCAAACACTACCAAAGAGATGGAGGAATTATAGCCAGATATGTAGGGCCACAACACTGGATAAAGCTACTAGAGCCTTTTGATATTTGGGAAATTAATTTTATGGATACAACACTGGATACATTATTATTACTGTAGATTATTGCACAAAGTGGGTAGAGGCAGCAGCAATGAAGAACTATACAACACAAACAACTACCAAGTTTTTTCAACAACATGTGATGAACTGATTTGGAGTATCCAAAATGCTAATATCAAATAATGGGACCCACTTCACCAATGCTACCTTTAAGAAATTCATGCAACAACTTGGGGTTAACCATAAATTAACAACACCATATCATCCCCAAGTAAATGATCAAGCTAAAGTCACTAACTATGAAATTCCTAGAATACTCACTAGGACAATCAATCAGTTTATATGAGATTAGAGTATGAAATTAAAAAATGCTCTATAGGCCTATAGGACATCTTAGAAACTACCTATAGGATACACCCAATACAAGTTAGTCTATGACAAGTTGGAAACACTTCCAATCTAGGCATAGCTTCACACTTTAGCTACTACTAATGAACTTGACCTTGATTTGAGTTTAGGCCAAAAAGAACATCTAATGAATTTCAATATTTTAGATGAGAATTGTCTAGAAGAACTCATGGGTAGTGAAGTTCATAAATAGTAATCCAAACTTAGGCACAATTCATAGATAAGTGATGAGATGCAGATTGCACAAGCCGCGATATCGCGTACGCGATATCGCGGTCCGCCGCCATATCTATAAATAAGAGGCAGCACTCCCCTTGTTTCCCAATCTTGGCTAGAAGTAGTGAAGCTCTGGTAGTTTGAATACTCCGGAGTTAGATTAATTTCCCATGTGCCCGCAATAGGAGTCCTAGAGTGAACGGCTCTTTATTCGAGCA
>MNCI01017705.1:447401-486070 GCA_015680685.1 Gnetum montanum | reverse complement strand
GCACGTACACGCTCATATTCGTATGGTTGAGTGTAGGGGTACCTCGCCACTCGTCAATAAGGAACATAATCATCCAACAAGGTGACAAGGTCCTTTATTATAATCCTAGTCATTTACCCCAAAAAGCTAAATTTTAGACACTTTGGAAGGGACCATACATTGTGCATGCCACTTATGCATTTAGGGCCTTACACATTCACTACCCATTCATTCCACATAAGCTTATCCTTGTTAATATCCAACAAGTCAAACCATACTATGAATATTCAAAAGAGTCCACCCAACCTACTCACCAATCTTCTACTTACTTTATCTTCTATTAACCTGATTTCAACAATAGTTCTGGGGGTGTTGATCTAGAGTTGTAGGCACTTTACTGAACCTTATTTAATTTTACAGTTCTTTTCATTTTTCACATTCTTTGAAATTTTCTTATTCTCTTATACTTCTCCATTTCTTCAATTTTTCATATTCTTTTACATTTTTCAATTTCTTTAATATTTTTCATTCTTTACAATTTTTCATAATTTTTACTATCTTTTCCATTTCTTTTATACTTTGTTTTCAAACCATTTGTAAATAATTTTGATTGTTAATAAGACACATTAAATAAAGGTAAGATGTAGTCCAATAAGGTGAAGATTTCTCTATGTTATCAAGTCATAAGAGACTGATTATTTTCATAGTGAGCCCACATCATCCATCCATCCATTTGATTAATAAGAGGCTTTTACTATGGCCATAATGATATTATTTTCCATCATACAACTAAGAATAAACTTGTGATCATTATGCTTGGACCAAAAAGTGAATAACCAAGTGGGAATGAATAGAGTGTGACATCAAGGGTACTTATGGATTGTTTCTAGATTATTATTGTGAGTTCTATTATGTTACTAAGGTTGTATTATATCCTTGTAGATCTAAAAAAAATGGAAGTAAGAGTAAAATAAGTGCTACCTTAAAAGGCTGACACAATTTAAAAATAAAAAAAGCATATAATAAATTTCTAAGGGTCCCATTGGAAAGACATGTTACCCGTGCCTAAAGGTAGGTAGCTTCTCAAAAATCTAAAAGTAAAAATAAAGTGCTATGAATAAAACTCCTTCCTTGGACAATACACCAAGTGACAATACCCCTTGTAACATTGATAGTCTTACGATTGTAATTCCAAGAGATGAAACGAAGTGGTCACTGGAATGTGATCTAGACTTGGTTTAAATCTTGGATAGAAAGACTAATAATTACTTTAGCTACTAATGAAATAGAAGAATTCATTATTCTTATGGTAAGACACCTCACATCCCTATTTCTACAATCCCTTCTAAGTCCATCTCATCTCATAGTTTGAATAGTCATAAGTTGTGATTTTCTGTAACATACTATTATTTTCCAAATTGGTGGTACTAACATGTGTGTTTTGCTAAATAGGTATGCATTACATTCAACTCATTAAGTGCCTAAGGACACTTTTAGATGTGGTTATAATAGGGAATTAAGGGCTAGAGCCTACTTTGAGGAGGACCCACTTATATAATTATTGTATCTTATTCCTACCAAGCAATTCCACATCATCTTGAACCTTCCAAATATCAATAAACACTTCCTATATCACTTACACTCTCCATTCTATAAATATGAATTCATTACCCTTCTTACCCAACTTATGAACTTTCATAGCCTAAGATTCCTTGTTTATGAACTACCAATGATAGATTTTTGAGAAAATAAGCATATTTTCATCATTCAAACCCTCTAAGATACCTTAAACCATTTCAAACATTCAAAGGACTCAATTTTTTCCATACAATCCTCATGAAACATTCATTCTCTTAGGCTTCAATATCAGGTCTACACCAACATCAAATCCATGATGTCAAGTCCCTAATATCAAGTCCCTTAAAACCTATATGAACATGGGGACTTAGGAAAATTTTTTGCACTTTTCATTTTGATCTAAAGGAAATTTTTGCATTTTTCTTTTCTAAATTAAGCTCTAACCTCCTAGGTTTCCCAACCCATATCTTGATTAATATCACTCCAATTTTTGTGATTCTTGAACCTATTTGATAATGAAGTGTTCAACTTAGTCATGGGAGGGTGCTAGTGAGGAAAATGTAAGATAGTTTCTCAAAATATTCTAATGCCTAGAAGGTACTTTAAGGGTAAATATGAAGAGGTAATTGGAATTTTTAAGGAATAATCAAACATACTAAAGCCAAAACACTCAATTAATGATCTTAAGAACCAAGAACCATCATACATAGGAACAAAATGAGCAATTTTGAAAGGTAATCAAGAGATTGACACCTATGGGGTGACTTTT
Source organism: Gnetum montanum (assembly GCA_015680685.1). Classification (NCBI taxonomy): domain Eukaryota; kingdom Viridiplantae; phylum Streptophyta; class Gnetopsida; order Gnetales; family Gnetaceae; genus Gnetum; species Gnetum montanum. The sequence goes on along the minus strand of MNCI01017705.1, from coordinate 483,744 downwards.
TTGAAAATTTTTCTAACTGTACAATTTTAGTAACTAAGAGCATAATGAAAGTAAGTGTATGAGTAAGGTATGAAACCATTAAGAATACATGGAAATACCATAGTAATTCTAATTCCTTAATGAATGCAGATGATCCCAAGAAGAAGAGAAACACAAGGAAGACATTCACAAGGAGAAACAAATGACTAAGAGGCCAAGGTAGAGGTTGAAATGGAGGCCAAGAACTAGAACATGAGGAGCAGGAAACACAATCATTTAGTATTCATCAAGACGCTCCTACTACAGTACAATTAGTCCAAGGAGAGGTAGATGAACCACAAGTCAAAGGATGATGCCTCACATTGTCACAAGATTACTTCCAAACAATTCACAAAAGATCCATCCTAACCATGGTGATCATGAAAATAAGCTTTGGCCTATTTATGAAATTCATTTCTAAAGTAGTACAGATGCAACTACAAGTGTCATCGCTATGGCCTATCCTATTATAGAATGGTGAATGGTACCTTGGAGAAACTTATCAGTTCTGGCACAATAAGGAAGAGGGTACTACTATCGACATTGGAGGAATCTTAGTGTCATTCTCAATCAAGGAAATTTCAAAAGCTCTAAACATACCCCATGAAGAGGCATAAGTAGCACATCTATCCACTCGATCTAATCCTAAAACCAAAAAGTTATGGTTAAAATGGGCTCATGGTAAACAAGATTAAGGTTACAATGAACTAACTCTAGATGAGAGAATATACTTTAAAATTGACACTTATCATTTGTTCCCAACAAAAGGACTCAATCAACTATTAACTTATGTGGCTAGGGGACGTGCAATTCTAATGGACAAGCACAATGTCAACCTTGCATAGTTGTACTTTATGGAAATCCAAAGGCAATTTGAAGAAAAAAGGCAGGGAAGCCAACACTTCCATTCCCTTACCCTATCCAAAAGTTGTGCAAGCAAGCCAGAATCTTGGAATACACAAATGACATTCCCAGGACAGCCCAAAATGCTTCATACACTGAGTTGCTCAAACTAGCATCACCAAGGAAGGATCATGATGAGGAACAAGAGTAAGAATAGGATCAACAATGAGAGTAATGGTAGGAATAGTAACAAGAAGAACCTAGTAGCCAACAGCAAGGGCATAAACAACAGCAAGTTCCACCACTACTGTCGCAAGACCATAGATCATTGATGAGCCATCTATAGCAAATTGTAGAAACAATCAACTAGGAAACAAGGGAAGAGGTCAATCTATATAGAGTTATTGATAATAGAATAAGATCCATAGTTTTAGTAGATCTAGCAAGTGAACAAGTTAGATTGTAGTCAGGAAGAGAGCTATGATAACAATAGATCTCTAAGAATGCTACATCATTCCAAGTGGTTCTAGAGACTAGAGAAGGGGCCAGAGTTGTGGTAATGCAACACCAAAATGTAGTAGGAGTAGTAGAGGTGAGCACCGATCACATTAACGAATCATTCAACATACCTATTGTATCACAAGTGGATCTAATTAGAGCCAGAGATGCTTAGATGTTAGTCAAAACCTTAATGACTCCTACTGATCATGAGGATGTGCTTAATAGGCTATTGCAGATAGGATAAGTAATGATAACACTTTTTGACATCCTCGATGATGTCACTACAACACAATTTGAACTCATAGCTACTGAAGGAAAACTAGTCATGGGAGAGACCAAGGTAGAGCATGTAGAAGCAGAAGTCCTAAAACTACAAGAAGAGCTTGTAGCCCTAAGAGCTTAAAGGAGAGGTCCTACATAATTTATTGCACTTAACCAGATCGAGCAATTCAAAATAGAGTAGATTAGTATATTGATTGAGTAGAATAAACAATTAATAGATTAGAAGGAGAAAGAAATATGAAATGCCTCTGTAGTTGAAGCACAGACATAGGCACATGTGAAGGTACTTACCATAGTTCAAGAAGAAAACATGCAACTTGCTACTGAAAACTTAAGGTTGATCACTTTGGAGAAGTAGAAAAACATTATAGAAGAAAGCATCCACTAGTTAAGAGAATAATTGGTGAGGATCAACCAAGACATGAGCCACCTTGCAAGAGAAAATAGAATCCTCTCTATGAAGGAGGTATCCGCTATCTAAAAAAAATCAACCATTGAAATCAGTGCATGGAAAAAAAGGTAAAGAAACATGAAAGGCTCAAGAAACACTTCTAAGACTAGGTGGGCATGTACAAACAAATCAGTAAGAAATAAATCCAAATGGAAAAGGCTAGAATCAGTTCCATATCATTGTATAATCCTGATTGGAAACCCATCTTCGATAGCTATGCCCTTGTCCACCAAGTTATAATGAAGGATAGAGACCTACAAATTGAGGACCTAAAAGAGTACATGGGGTTAGGTAATATTTGTTATGCTAACTTGGCCATGTTAATAGCAGGTAGGCCTAGAAATGAGATAGAATAGCAAGTAGCATCTGCCTATGCCTTATATGAAAAAGAGTTTGTGGATTGAAAAGATGCTTTGTAGAAACTCCAAGTAGCAAACTCAAAACTAGAAGTAGTAAAGACTAGCTACGATGGGCAGAAAGATGTAGCAACAAACCTATTCAAAAGACTATCAAACTATCATGAATTAAGAGAAAATTCCATAGCATTTGAGGAATAAAGGAGGGAATTCACAACTTGGTATGTCAAAGCAAACCAAATGTTTCCACAGCTGCCATGCCCATGGGATGTACTGATTTCATCAAACAGTAGTTCATCAACATGGACATTTCATGATTCTAGAATGGAAGAAGAAAAGCTTTAGGTACTCCTAAATTGATACAAATTCCAAAAGCTTGACGATAAGGGGAAGCAACCAATGGAAGAGCCACCATCACCTAGAACCACTTAAAGCTACATTTAGCTTCACCAATTTTTTGTTCTTTTTGTAAAGTTTTCATGTCATGAAATGTGTCATTTTTGTAAACTTCACTATGGCATTAGAGAGTCATGTATATGAAAATCAGTTTCATGTAAATCTACCTCCCAATTTTTTAAGGAATTCCATCCTCATTTTGATTTCACTTGAGGATGATTTTTCAGTCAGTCGTGGGGGTATGATAAATCAAGTTTTTTCATCGACCATGATATTGAGTATCCAGTATTGGATCTTTGATATCACGGCATAAGATACAATGTCATGTATTAAATGTCATGGACATGTGTGGGCCTATAAATACAACACTTAGGTGCACTGTCCACACACAGTTTCATTTCACACTTAACAAAATTACATCAGTTTGTTTTCTCAATTTTAGCCTTAGCACTTAGGAGTGTATGCTCATAGTGTGATGTTTAGTAATTGAACAGAGTCTTTATTTGAGTGGAATTTACTTGGACACATTTCATGCACAAAAGTAAAGATCGAGATTACTTCACATCATTACAACATCACTTAATATTTATTCTTTACACTTAGAATAATTTTACTACTTTCACTTACCTTAATCTTTACTATTTTCTCTAGTTACTAATTTACTTTCTATGCATTTTACTATTCCTTTTGTTAAGCAAGATGCATATGACTAATCTCAAACACTTAAGTGTAACTACTTGGTAACCCATTAGTACTATCACTTGGTATACCTATTAATGTGGTACTTGGTAATCCCAATAATAGTTACATGAAGTCCAAGGTATGAATAAAAGGTCAAGACTAGCTATTGATTACATAGGCTAAATTAGATTTTGTTTAATGTTACTTAGATTTAGAAACTACTACCTTTACTTTCCATTTACTTTAGGTTTTCTAGGAGAAATATGGCCAACATAACATCATTAACATATGCCTCACCATGAGTTAAAACATATGCATTGATTTTACTCTAACCAATTACTTGGATAATTACATTGCCTTATCCACGGAATTCAACTGGGATCATGCTTGATCACTCGTATCTTGTATGGTTGGGTGTTGGATACTCCACTGCTCATCATGTACCATAGTAAATTATTAGTGATAGAAATGCTCGATTCATGTCATATCTTTAATAGGTATTTCAAAAGGATATGGGTATGAGGCTAAACATGAGTTTGGCATATCATCTATAAACAGATGGCCATACTAGCTAGGTAAATCAAGTTCTCGAGGATATGTTGAGAGTTTACACTTTATCGTATAGAGATGGTTGGGATTGGATGCTACCACTAGCTAAATTTGCCTATAATGATAGTTATCAAGAGAGTTTGTGGGTAGCATCGTATGAGATTTCATATGGTAGGCCATGTAGAACACCTTTATGTTGGGATACCATAGAGGATCGCTAATAGGTTAGCATAGATTTGGTAAGACAAACATAGAGTAGGTTCAAGAGATTCTAGATAGATTAAGAGCTACATATGATAGGTAGGTAGCATATGTTAATCAATGCCAAAGACCACTAGAGTTTGTAGTTGGGGATCATGTACTTCTTCATGTCTCCTTCTTGAAGGGCCTTACATGATTTGGCCAGAAAGGAAACTTGGATTCTAGGTATATTGATTATTTTGAGGTGCCACAAAGAATTAGGAGAGTGACCTATTAGATATCATTACCTTCTCAGTTGGCACATGTACATGATATGTTTTATGTATCTATGCTACAATGTTATGTCAATATTAAACATCATGTAATTAATCATTCAGGGATACAACTACAATCTAATGTCAATTATGTAGAGTAGCTAGTAGAGATTGTTGATGGCATGGTGCAATAACTACGTAGTAAAGTTATGCTTATGATTAAGGTTTTTTGGAGTTGACATGGAGCTTCAGAGGCTACCTAAGAGGTGGAAATTGAGATGTGTGTAGTGCATCTTGAGATCTTTTTGAACGAAGATTCTCAAGGAAGGGAGAGTATTACATTCTTTCTAGAAACATTGGGTATGCCAGTATGATTATGATTTATATCTTATGTATGTGTGTGATCTTAGTAAGTTATTGGGGATGAGTTAGTTTGTTATCTTTACACTCTATATGTTATGATGCTTTAGTATTTATATTATGATCATGATGTATGTACATGCTTAACTAACATGATTATGTACACTAGCCCTATGTGATGTGTTAGATAGGTGATGTGGGCAGCAAGGATGTTAAATTGGGATACAATAGTAACTATTCGATAAGTATTTATGTTTTATGTGTGATTTTGTTATTTATGCATTTGAATTGTAGCACTATGGTGTATGATGTTTGGGTGTGATTTTAGCATATAAATGTGTAGAGCATTTAATATGGATCTCATAGGTGTCAATGGATTTTAATTTAGAGTCCTAGTATATTTGTTATGCATGTTTAAAGAACAATGAATTAGTTGAAAAAGAAAAAAACTTATGAAAATATTTTCTTTTTAAAAATTTAATAAAAATCTTATACATCACATGAGCAAACAAAAACAAACTTTGATGTATAGCATTATACATTATACATAAGAAAGTGAAAAAAAGCATCACCATCTTTCTTTTGTTTTGGCCATCACCAAAAGTAAAACACCATCTTCCACACCCATAGAATTTGGATTTCTATTTCCTTTTCCATGATGTTTTGTGAAAATAGCAATAGAGTTTGAATCTATTCTTCCTCATTTTTTTCTCTATTGTGTTCTTTTTTTTAATACTTTCTTTGAATTTTTGGCTTTGTGAAATGATCTTGCATGCTTTGAACCTAGATTTAGGATTACTATTGTTGTATCTATGTGGGTATAGAACTTGTTTGGAGTGAAACTACACCTTGCTAGGTTTTTGAGGATTTCATACTTATTTTGAACTTTCTACTTTAATAATTTTGATTAGTGGGTTGTCTTTACCTTTCCCCTATATTTTTATTCTAGATTAGTATATATGATCATGCAATATGGGCATGTGGGGCAGATAGTTAACAAATTGATTTTGGATATATTATTTTGTAAATTTCAAAAAAATTTATGATTTTGACAATAGATTGTTTATGAAATGATGTGGACTTGTGGAATGTTATATGTGATGTTGATGAGACTAGCATGGTTGGAATATTATATTTTATAGGTCTATTATTATGCAAGATTTTCTAGGAGTTTCAATTTTCAATGGATGTAATTAAATATTATTATTTATTATTTTATTAATTAAACTTTAAACACACATAACTTTGTCTCTAGGAGTCTGATTGAGGTGAAATTAGTGTTGTTGGGATCCTCATAGGATGTACTTTCTAATCATGAAATTTGTTTTTTCTTTTGGCATATATCATCTTGGTGGTTACAAGAATGGTCATTTTTATATAATTATATGTGTTATTATTATCATGGAATGAATGTGACTATTATATGTAGATATATGTGACCATGCCATGTTTGTTTAGATATGTTATGCTTGCGACATGTCTTGGCTTAGGCTAGCCTAGATTTGTACCTATCTTTGCAATGACACTTGTAGCCATCATTGTTGGGTGATGCTAGCATAAGGGTGTGGACCAGTTGGTGATGAGGCATCCTAGAGGTAGTTATGGATTGAACCTCACTATGATGCATCAATAAGGCTTGTCTTAAGTCTCATCTTGAGAGTGGAAGAGAAAAGATGTGTTCATTTCTATGAGTAGTACATGGCATTTGTGTGTTTGTCCCTATAGCCAATCCTCTAGAAGGCTAGTGGTTGCAGGTCACAATTTCATGAACCCTAGCATTTGTTGGGTGAATAAAAGAATAAAAAAAGAACTACATGCAATGGCTATTTATGAGTACTCATGACAACATTTCACATGCTACACTAAGTGCAGATATACTAGTGATCACATTGGTAAGGTGTATATGATGGTCTTGGTTTGTGAGTCATAGCATTAATAATATATCTTAGGATTGATTTATGATTGTTTGCTCCATGTGTTGCTTGATGGTATGAAGTGGGTATGAAGGCAAGTGCATGATACTGAAGATGCATGTGCTGTGGTGTAATAGATGTATGATTGATTAGATCTGATAGTGATTATATCTATGATTATGTTAGTCATCTATTCACTTTAGTAAGGATTATGCCAATGCTATATGTGATATCTTATGTACATGTGTTGATTTGAGCATGTGTGTAACACCCCTCTTAATTATCCATAAAATCCTATAAATAACTAATAGAGATGTTACAAAACCCCAAGGATCTAGATTTAACCTTAATTTACTAACTCAAAAGAAGTGGTAAAATAATTAAAAATTATTGATTAAGAGCATAAATATAGTAGAGCAATATAACATAGCAAAATTTTATATAACTTACCTACATAATTAAATACAATTTATTTAAAGAAGAATAGACTTTTGCACAAAAACAAAAATGGAGATGTTGAAAAGTTTCTCTATTTGCATCATAAAATAGTACACAAAATAATGATCCTAATGACCCTTGTTTCACCTCCATTGGACATTTGAAAATAGAGATGTTCAAGTTTAGGGTTTACCAATTAAACATTGAAATTAAAAATAATAATTGTTTTGAACATATAGCATGTGTCAAAATGAAAAATATTCCTTATAATCATAGATGGAAAATTCATATTTGTCACACTTTATTTTTTATTTATAAATATATGTACATGGTTCAACTAGTCCAAAAGTGTACAAGGTTTCTATTTTACAAAAATACAAAATATACATAGATTATTTTTCAAGCTGAGAGGGATCATCTTGTATAGAATTGGCCCATATTTTGCCCTATGTTTGTTTTTTGATGCTTCCTTGTCTATTTTAGGCTCTCTGCATCAAAATGTAGGAGGAGTAAAAACTCCTCAAATAAGAAAGGTTATTTTATTTCCCTCTTCATGAAGCATAAAGTTTATGGGCCAAAATTCTAAGCATTTAGGCTTGATAAAGGTTTCCAATAAAATATGAAAAAGGTTGCAAGGTTCAAAAATGCCACAAATTTTTCTAAAATGTAAATAAAATTCAAAAATCCAAAGAAAATATGTATATTTTAATTATTTAATCCTTCAATGTCCAAAGACATCATAACTTATCTAGTAAAATCTAAAAAATGTATATTTTAATTAAGCATTTCTGAAGGCTAGGTCTTGATTACCCTCATTGCCAAAGAAACTCACCAATAGCTCTTGGAATAACCTCACTACTATTATTAAATTAGTCTCATGACCCCAAACAAGTCACTCATTGATGAGTGGCGAGGTACCCCTACACTCAACCATACGAATATGAGCGTTACACGTGTGATCCAGTTGAACTCCGCAGACAGACTAGTTGTGGCATCTAGATAGTTAGCCTTAGGTTGCAGTTGGCTATCTTCCCACTTGGACTAGTATTAGCTTTGTTACGTATGGTTTAGTCCAAAGTGAGGTGTATGATGTGTTTTCTAACCTAATTCTACTCATGAAGGCAAGGGAAGGTAATATTTTCTAAGCTAAGGGAGAAAGGGTGAGAAGGGATCTATCTAGTNGCTGCAATGATGAAGTAATCTCGATCTTTATTTCCAGTCATGTGCATGTCCAAGTGCTTTACACTCAAATGAAGGATGTCATACAATTACAGNTAGGTACGCTACTAGGTTACCAAGTAGTCACACTTAAATGCTTATAATCAAGTCGTACTCATTCCACCTTTAACAGNATAGATGAGGAGACAGGTTGTGATATCGCATATGTGATATCTCGATTGGGCTGCAATATCACGGATGCGATATCGTGGTCGCCCAAATGACAACTCATCATAGCCCCATGACTAAATGAAAACTCATCCTCAAGTTACAGTGATTACACAGTGGATAGGTATGGGATTATTGGATGGTGAAAATGGGATTATGCCACAATGTGGAATGAAAACAAAACAAAGACACAATACAAAAAATGTGCTACAACTACAAAATTTGTGGAACTCATGTATTTCCTGGTGGCAGTGGCTCCTCCATTAGTGCTTTCCCTTTGTCTTCTACTCCAGGATTTAAGACTTGATGGTGTTGAAGTATGGCCTGGAGCTTCTCCTCTTCAGTTCGAGGGGCTTGTCCTATCCATGCTAATGTTCCAATGTTTGACGAAGTTGGCACTTCCCATGGACAGGGTAGTTGCAGAAACATTTGATTGGCCTCGACATACCAAGCTACAAATTCTCATCATTCCTCTTCGTAGGCTCTAGCTTTATCTTTGTATTCTTGGAAATCTATGAGTTATTGAGCCAAATTCACTGTGACACATTTTTGGCCTTGGTAGCTTGCTTTCACCACCTCAAGTTCAAAATTTATGACCTCTATTTTTTCTAACAACTTCTTACATTCTGCAAATTCTTCTTCATATTTAACATAGGTGGTTGCTACCTGATGCTCGCGCTCTATCCTCAGGTACCCTATTGTTAACATGGCAAGGTTGGCATACCGCAGGTTTTCCAACTCCATGTATTTTGTCAAATCCTGAATCTGCAAGTCCCAGTTCTTAACTTCTGTTTGGTGGGCAAAGGAATATGTGTCCAATATGGCCTACTAGTCAATTTTTTGAGCACTAATAGCATTGATGTGGGCCTTGGCCATATGGATCTCCATCTCAAGGATCTGTTTGTACATCCCCACCTAATCTCAGAAGTGCTCCTTTTGCTTTTCATGTCGTTTAGCCTTATTTTGCCACACGCTTATTTCAATAGTTTTCTTTTGACGAATTGCGCATACCTCCTCCATTGAGAGGGTTCTATTCTCCCTGGATGACCTGGATGAATTGTTCTCACAATTGATGAAAGTATTCCTTGAGAACATTCTTTTGTTTTTCCACAGTGGTTAACCGAAGGTTGTCGGCAACGAGCTATTTATTTTCTTCCTGTAAGGCATTGAGTGATTTGAGATGTGCATGAGTTTGTGCCTGTGCTGCAAATGCATCCCAAATAGCCTTCTCTTTTTCATTAACCACCTTTTTATTCTCCGTGATTAGCTTGGTTAGTTGCTTAGTTCTAAAATTATCTAGCTAGTCTACGGGAACGAATTGCAGAGGGTCCCACTATGCTACTTGTAGGGCCACGAGCTTCTCTTGTAATTTCTGCACTTTGAATTTAGCATGCTTGGCCCTCACTTCTATTAAGACTAGCTTTCCCTTCATGGAAATGAGGTCTGACTGAATTTTTGTAACAGCCTGAGGAATGTCAAACAGGGACGTCATTACTTGTCCTATTTGTAGCAATCAACCAAGCACATCCTCATGTTCCGCAGGAGTCATTGAGGTTCCGACCAAAGCTTGAGCATCCCGTGCTCCTGTGAGATCTAGTGGTGGCATAACAGGTACATTGAATGATTCTTTGATGTGGTCTACAACCACATCTACAGCTCTCGTGGCACCCTAGTATTGCATGACCACCACAGTGGCCCCTTCACTAGTTTCTAATTGCACTTAAAAAGATGCTGCATTTCTCAAGATCTGTTGTGACCAAACACTTCCCCATCCTCTTGTATGAATAGATACTTCACCCCTTATGCAATCCAAAGAAATAATGGGCTGAATGGCATCATCAATGACACGAAAGAGATTTGCATCATCACAACTCCCTCAACTGATCGTCTAAGCAATGGCCTTAAGATGGCTCATTGACATTCTGTAGTCTTGCGGTGGTGGTTGATCCTGGCCTATGCTAGGCCCTACTTTTGGTTGTTGGCTGGGCCTTGTGCTTGGAGGTTGGCTGGGTCCTGCAAGTTCAGTTGTAGTTGGTCTAGCCATCTGTTCTTCTTCTTCTTCTAGTCCCCGCATCTCACCAGTAATTTTCCTTGCAACTGGTCACTTTAACAATTCAACATAGTAAGCATTTTGAGCTTTCTGGAGGACATCATTGGTGTACCCCCTGATACCAGCACGTCGGCAAAGTTTTCTGATAAGATAAGGGAAAGGCAATGCCATCTTTCCTATCTTCTGTTCCTCAAACTACCTCAGGATCTCTATTAAATATAGATGGGGCAAGTTATCGTTAACCTTTCCCATCAACACTACACATCCTCTTGCCGCATATGTTGATATTCTTTTTAAGCCCTTCATGGGGAAGAGATGATATGTTCCAATTTTAAAGTAGATCCTCTCTTCCGTCATCAACTCACCAAATGTCTTATCTCTACCATAAGTCCTTTCCAACCAATCCCATCGCACATCGAGATCTGAATGGGTGGATAACTAAGCAACTTTTGGCCCTGTATTTAGAAGGTTTAACACTTCCAAAATGGCCTATGTGGAGAAATCGACTGTCACACCACAAATGTTGACAGTGGTGCCTTGCTCTCTGTTGTGCCAGAATTTGTACGTCTTCCCTAGGTACCAGGCACCACTCTCAAAGAGAATAGGCCATAAGGGAGACCCTTTGAGGTGATTCCTAATAGCCTCAGGAGCGACCTCTGCAAAAGATTCAAAATTTAACTCCACAATCACTGTAGCGAATGTAGACTTTTTATGGATGGCCTAAACACAATTTTGGGGCAATGTGAGATGTTGTCCTTGTTCAGGCGCTGCAACAACTCCTCCTTCTGCCTACCTAGATTGTACAGTAGGAGGGTCCTCTTAATGAATACTGAATGATTACTCCTCCTATTATGCATGTTGTCTAGTAGGATCTTGTCTTCCACCTCTCCTGGGTCGTTTGCTTCCACCTTGAGTAGGACCTTCCTTTTGTCCACATTTCGAGGCCATTTGCAATCACATAGGGTCAAGTGTTAGTAAGCTTGTTTTTGAAGTTAAGTTATACCTTACTACTTGCCTTAATTAATTAATTTGTTTATCTTCATGTGATCTTGCCCAAAAGATTGTAATAATGAGTCTATGTTACTTAGGTGGTTTCCAATTTTAATCTCCTGGTGTACCTAAAGGATTAAATGATTTTTTGGCATGTTTTATTCTTAATTTACAACTAATTACCCTTAATAATGCCCTTTGGGTGATGATAAATTCCAAAAATGTTAGGTGCTATTCGGTAGGTGTCCCTCCCCCACAACTAAGTTGAACACTCCAGGTTCAAGAAAGTTCACATGGAAATAGAGCTTGAAAAGCAAAGGTCACACAATCGCAAGTCGTAGAGAAAAATTTGAAAAACTCCCCCGTGTGAATGGCAAGAAATGATGCTAAGTGTTGCAGGGAGGGGGGGGGGGGTTGCCTATTTATAGGGTTGGAGGAACGTGATATCGCTTATGATACATCGTACACGATATCATGGCCTATTGATGTTTAGGCCCAAGGGAAAATATCAAATTTTAAAGGCTTTTTCTGGAATCAAAAGTTGAAATTAGGACATGTGACATATGTTGAAGGGGTTCTCAGGTAATTAGATGGTTTTGAAGGCACGAATAATGATATGTGGGTTTTAACCATAAGGACCTTGGGTGGTAGAGAAAAAGCCTATGTGATGGTACATAGGAACGTTGATTTGGAGGGATAATAATAATAGGCTAAGGGTAAGCGATGGTAAGCGATGGTAGGTGTGAGCTATGTCATAGGCTAAGGGTAAGCGATGGTAGGTGTGAGCTATGTCATAAGTGAAGATTACAAAAGATTACACAAGTGAATCCTCCCCAAAGTAGGTTTCAACTTATAATGCCCTTGTGTAACTACACTTAAAGTGTCCATGTGAACTAGAAGGGTTAAATGTAATCTGCACTAATTTCACAAAACACACACATGTAAATATCACCAGAATGAGGTAAGAATTCTATGTTACACATGACATGAGCTATAATTACATGAATAGTGAGATGAGATGAACTAGAGAAAGGAGTTGTAGATATTAGGACATGAGATAACTGACCCAGGGCACAATGAATCCTTCGTGTCAAGCATGATTAACGTGTCATTCACCCATCGTTCCAAGATCAAGACCAAGTCCATTCCTCTAAGCAATGACATCGCATTGTTGCATCCCATGATGAGCAACTATGAGAGTACCATAACAACAAGGCGTATGATCACTTGGTGTTTTATTCAAGGGAGGAGTGATTTTTGTTTTGTGGCACTTCCTTCTCTTTTTTTTGTTTTTACTTTACTGAATCCAGAGAAACTGCCAACCTTTAGGCATGGATGCATGTCTTTCCAATGGGAACCCCCTAGAATAGCATTGGATTTTTTAGTGCCCTTTTGATTACTCTTACTCCCATTTTTCATTAGATCTACAAGGATCTTAGTACAACCGCGTTGCATGATAACTCCCATAGATGTCACCAGAGAGAATCCGCAAGTCCCCTTGATGTCACACCCTAATCATTCCCTCTTGGTCCATCCTTCTTCATTCTGGGTACAATAAATACAAAATTAATTTTAAGTTTTAAAAATGTTAAGAATATCGCTGTACCCTCGAACAGAACCTCTTATTTGTAGAGTGGATGAGTGGGTGTAAAGGGATCACTGTCCAAATAATTAATCACTCGAGACTTGACAACATAGAACACACCTCAACCAATGATCCACATGAGTGTTTTATTCATAGATGAGATTACTTATAAAAAATGTAAAAGGACACAGAAAAAAAGATAAAATAAAAAATTGAAAAATGAAGAACTGAAAAACAAAAAGTTGTAAAATTAAATAAAATAAAAAGTGGTTATTAATCCTACTTGTTATTAAAATGGGGGATATCCCCCATAACTAATCGGTTGAGGATGGCAAGGATTAATAAATGGAAGATGAGGATCCTTGCATGTTGGAAATATTGGGGCCTGACCATACTTACCCCATCGGGGTTCACACACTTGATTATAGTAAGCATAGTGGGGCAATTTATACGATGTAGTTCATGAATAACGAGTTAACCCATTATGATATTTGGGACTGTTAGATGGTATGCAAGGATTGGAATGTTGCCTTCCATGGCTATGTTCATTGGGCCGTATTGTTGTTGGAGCATGAGTTGGTGGCCTTGATGGAGTTACATGAGGTATTGGGTTCGAAGATAAGGGTACATCACAGGTTTGGACTTGTGCTGAGTGGGAGGATGTAGTGGCCTCAAAATTATGTTGTCCCTTCTTAGGGTCATTTCTAAAGAAGGGACGCCTTCGATGTTGAGGAGGTCTTTCACTGCTGTTGGCAATATTAGCATAAGTAACGTTCGGTGGTTGTTTCTATGGTGTAGACACCTTAGGAATAGTTTTTGGTGATGTAGAAGGAGGGAAAAAATGAGAATGTTGAAATTGAGGAGTAGTGTAAGTTACACAAGGCGGTGGTTGTGTTGAAGGCATGGGTTGATAGTATTAAGGAGAATGATACTGTGATGAGATAAAGTGCATTGGCCGAGTTGGAGAAACAGGTTGTTGAACAAGATAAGCGTTTGGATTCAGATGATGTGAAGGATGTCTCCAGTTTAGTGGTGGTCTCCCCCACAATTGGGATTGTTGTCACTATGATCGAACACAGTATCTCTGTATGAACTCTGCATGTAACGTATTTCCCCAATGCTCATGTAAATGTAACAATATCGGGCATTGGCCCTTGGGGTGATCGTACAGGCATATGTTGCATTCATACGTATGATTGGCAATTGAGCTCTCATTTTCCTTATCCCTTCTTTCTGATTGTCTAATGTTTTGTCCTACTTCTTGGGTTGTCAAAACTCTATCTCCAATAATATTGATAAATTCTCCACACTTTTTATATGTCCATTCCAACATATTAATGATCTTTGCCTTGAATTCTTCTAATGATTGTTGTGTTGGCAAAGATGATGTTTCCACCTTGAGATCGGTTGATTTCTCCTTTTTATGATTATGAACCTTTGTTAAGTTGAGATTTTGGTCCCGTTGATGTTTTTCAACACTCTCCCATCTAGCCATTTCTCCTTCTTCTTTTGCTACCCATTTAATAAGCTCTTGGACTTGATGGGTCCATAGTTCATATAATTAACCTTGGGCATACATCCCTAAGGTTTCTCTTGTTGCATCACAAAGACCATCAATGATATGGTACATTAGCCTTTCCTCGGAGAATCAATGGCCTGGACAGTTGTTCAATAGTGCATAATATCTTTCTAAAGCCATATCCAAGGGTTTATGTTATGCTTATTTCCACCCTTGGATTTGTTTCCTCAAGGCTGACACTCTTGTGTAGGTTTGATATCTTTTGTTAAAGAGTTCTACCATTGTTGGCCAACATCATATTGAATTTGGTTTTAAAGATCTATACCATACTTTTTCTTGGCCAATGAGTGTCATGGGAAAGAGCTTAAGTTTTTGCCAACCATTATTAATGTTGTTCCATGTATAGGCATCATAGAAGGCTTGTAAATGTTGATGTGGATCTAAGTCATAGCCTCCTGAAAAATTGGGAAAGTTATTTAAATCAAGCCTAGGTAGACGGTTCTCTTTACGATGACTACGTGAGATTCAAAAAGCCTCCTGTATTTGTGTTAAGCTTGTAGTGGCTAGTAGGGGTTCATCATCATCGAGTAAGTTATGCTTTCATGCGTTGGGATGATGTTTCTTTTGTTCATGTTTATAAGAAGCCCCCACTTTAGGTTGTGTACTCCAATCTTCATCGTCATATAGTTCGTTGGTTCTCCAATGAACTTCCTCACTAAGTGTGGCATTATTGTAATCTTGTAGGAGAGCCATGGTTGTGAAATTGTGTGTGAATTTATATGTGAATTTTTATAATTATTTCTTTCTAAAAGATATATCGTTAATTCCTTTACAGCGACCTTGTATGATATAACTAATCTAGATAACTAGCATCGTGCCCAGCAATGGCACCAATGATGAGTGGCGAGGTACCCCTACATTCAACCATACGAATACAAGCGTTACACGCACGATCCAGTCGAACTCCACAAACGGACTAGTTGTGGAATCTAGATAGTTAGCCTTAGGTCATAGTTCACTATCTTTCCACCTGGACTAGTATTAGCTTTGTCACATATGGTTTAGTCTAGAGTGAGGTGTATGATGTATTTTCTAACCTAATGCTACTCATGAAGGCAAGGGAAGGTAATATTTTCTAAGCTAAGGGAGAAAGGGTGAGAAGGGATCTATCTAGCCTAAGTGTGATGAGCATATATTCCTTGATCATCCATACACATCTTGGACTTCATGCACGACTACTACTGGGATTACCAAGCATAGATCCTAGGTATGCTACTGGGTTACCAAGTAGTCATACTTAATTGCTCATAATCAAGTCGTACTCATTCCATGTTTAACAGGAGTTTAAGGGTGAGAAGATATTAACTAGGAAGTAGTAAATAACAATTAATTAAATGATTAAGCTAAGTGAATGCTGCAATGATGAAGTAATCTTGATCTTTATTTCTGGTCATGTGCATGTCCAAGTACGTCACACTCGAATAAAGGATGTTGTACAATTACAGTCACCACACTGCGGGCATACACGGAGAGGAAAAGGGTTGAGAGAAAGAAATGAAAAACACTTAAACTAAAACTGACTTACTTCCTAATGATCTCTAACTCATCTATCTACCTCTTATTTATAGATGAGGAGATAGGCTGCGATATTGCGGATGCGATATCGAGACCGCGATATCTCATACGCGATATCGCGGTCGTCCAAATGACGACTCATCACTCATGGCCAAGTCTTGGTAATAGTCTCACTATTAACATCCTCAATGGCTGAGATACATGTATCATTGAAAGGAGAAGTCTTGACTATATCTCACTACATACCATTATACTTAACCACCTAGTGCCATGGTCTCAGCTAAATCCATACCTCACATGAACTTATAAATCAAAATCTAGGGTAGGAAATCCATTCAACAACCCTTGTTCCCGTGGGATGGATCCCACTAAAGAACACTCCACTAGTGCATGCAAATGGGAGAATCTAAAAGATTCACAACAAAATTGGTTCCATAAATATTATTATTTTATTCCAAAAGTCTAAAAGGTGCCCAAAGTAGCCAAAAATCCATAAAAGCTCAAATTTCACAAAAGTCTTGCAAAATGATGTTTATGTCATGAACAGATCCTAGATATTCATAACATATCCAAGGACAAGTTGGGTATAATTTCCACAATTTTGAAAACTCACCAAAAGATAGAAAATGATACAAATAGGATTAAAATATTTTTTTAAAAAAAAATCTCAAAATTACAAAAATCCAGCAACATCTCAGCATATTAACAAAAATTGTAGCAAAATAATAAAAAAGTAGGAAGCAAAGAGAAGAGATGGAGAATTCATAGCAATATGGGGTAGCCATGTGAAAGAAAAATAAAATAAACTTCCTTACTTGCATTTGCAAGGGTTCTAGAATTTTCTTATGTCTTCCTTTCCCACCTAATGCTCTCAATTTATTTTTACTTGGCTTAGCCTATCACCTCTAAAACCCTTCTGCAAACTACGACCAGATGTAACTAAGGCCTTATCCTATTTATAGGGGAAGAAAGGGAAGAAATCAGACTCAAATTGACTTCAAAACAAAGAAGAAAGAGAAAAAAATATCTTTACAAGAAAATGTGATAGCACATTATTTCACAAAAATGATGGTTTCAAAACAAAAGGTGAGAAAACAAGTGACAAGAAATAAACAGCAAAAAGGTGACAAACAAAACATGCATAAGGAAGGTGGTGCATAAATTGTATTATGCATAACATATGCTTTACTTTTCTTCCTTATAATTCTCATAGGTTGACTTTTAAATTTTGAATTTTCTTTTTTCATTTAAAAAATTTATTTTTAAAATTTATTTCCTCTAAAAAATCATTTTTATAAATTCATTATCATATTTCTCTTCTTTAATTAATACCTCAATGCTTAAATACTCATAACATGCACATTGAGATTCCAAATTAAATTCCATTTAAATTTATAGGATCCTCATCAAGTGCTCTACTAAATCATACACTAAATCTCATTTAAGTGTGTCTTTTCATAGTCGTCCAGTTCAAATGCTAAAACTATTATGGTATCTTAGCAAACTAGAAATTGTGATAACTCGAGAACCATAACTCTAATTCTAGTAAACCAAAGGTTAAAATATATGTTTTTGAACATCTTGGATACAATACTATAGTTAAATTTGGGGTTGGACATCATCTTAAGGTACTTCTTTAACAAAGTTAATTTATGCACTATTTAATTAAAATTAAAAATGAAATCCAAATCCTAGTTTAATGACAAAAGGTAACAAAGGAGATGGTCTTGGTAGGGTTAGGGTCCAAAATTACTCCATGAACAAAGTATTATATAAGCACATGTGCATAATAAAATAAAAGATGCATGACTAGATATGCATAATAAAGCATAAATATGCATAGCCAAGTACTTGTAAAGGCACAATAACTGACAAAAGAAAAACATCCTAGGGGTAATTGGATTTCAATATTTAATCATAAAATATAAAGTAAACCTATGAANATTGGATTTCAATATTTAATCATAAAATATAAAGTAAACCTATGACCAAGCTCTAACAATAGTAGAATAAAGGATA
This sequence comes from Gnetum montanum, assembly GCA_015680685.1. Taxonomy (NCBI): domain Eukaryota; kingdom Viridiplantae; phylum Streptophyta; class Gnetopsida; order Gnetales; family Gnetaceae; genus Gnetum; species Gnetum montanum. The sequence continues at coordinate 465,377 of MNCI01017705.1, read as the reverse complement.
CAAAACTTTAACAAAACATACTAGCAACTAAATTACTTTCACTTATGTGAGAAACTAGTAACAACAACAACAACAATAGCAATAATGATAGCAATGTAATCCTATGTTTTAACTAAGAATATTAGAGCAAATTTACTAAAACATATCTAAAAGTGCTAAAGAATTAATCATATGCATTAAATGAAATAACTAAACCTTACAAATTCTTAAGTTGTGACAATGAACAAGATTAACAATTGATGTAGGATGCTTTATATCCCATTCCTCTCCTCTAGTGCAAAACGTGTTGACTATCTAGGAGGGGAAGTATAAAGGCTTCCCACTCAGATTTATACTAGCTTTATTTAGTTACAGGTGAAAGCCACAAGGGTGTAGATGAGCACTAAGAGAGAGAAAAGGAGAGGAAAAATATTCTAGGGTTGTTTAATGTATATTTCTATGTATAGTATTGTGGACCGTTCATATTTGTATGATCCTCACTATACTCTTATATATATAATGATGATGTTCATGTGTTTTTGTATCTTATAACAACAATACAAATTTTTGGTTTATGTAGAGACATGTAGTTTTATGAATTGATATATATGCTTGGTCTTTAGTTTGGCATAGCTTTTTAATGGTTTTATTATGTGATATATATGTATATATATCAAGTAGTTTATTCTTAATGCATTTTCATGTACCATTAATTTCTTAGATTATCATGCTTTCGTTGTGTTATTACTAGTGATCCTAGGAATCACTCCATACTAGCCAAGAGCAGTAGTATGGGGTGTTATAGGACCCAAGGCTAAGAACCTCCAATAAATACAAAAGAAAAGAACCAAGTGACCATTGAAACACCACCAAAATTAGGCTACAGCATCTCGACTACAAATTTGTCTAAAGTGTCAGCATGAGGCAACTTTTTCTAAGTGCTAAGACTATGCCCTCCACTATCCCAGAGCATAGTTAGCCCAGTGGAGAGCATAGTCAACTCAAAAATTACTTTTTTGCAATTTTTCCTAAGTGTCATCATGAGGCAAAAAATATAATAATTTTCTAAGTGTTGGATTACACTCTCCCCCAGTCCAGAGCGTAGTCAAGTGTAGTCAGTTAGAACAGCCTCCAAAGGCCTCCACAATGTAGCACCAGCATGCAGATCAGCTCTAACCCATCCCTAGCAAGCATAAAATGCATTATTTTTGTATCCCTTATCCCCAAGATTATAACTACACTCTACCCCACATAAGATAGTGGGGAGCGTAGTCCTGAAGCGTAGTCTCCAAAGTTGCATTTTTTCAAGCACATTGCAGTCTTCTCGATGCATGTACATGTAGCTGGTAGTGTAGCCATATTCTGGCACCCTTGCAAAGTTTGTTAGAGTACAACATAGCATAACATTGTTTGCCTTAGTGGAGAGCATAGTTGGGTGACAGTGTAGTCCCAACTATCTCACTACCACATGGTAGTCTGTCCATGTTTCACACTAATCCTAGGCCTATAAATAACCCCACCATCTATGTTTTGGAGGTTGAAAAAATTTCAAGTTAGCATTTCTAGAATTTCATTGGCATTTTGGCATTAGCAAAATTTTAGCATTTGGCAAAGCTGTAGATGATGCAGCCCCACCACAGCCTACCAAAACACTGCAACCCATGGTACACCATGACAACCAACTCGGAAGACATAGACACCATGATGGGCACTAGTCTTCATGGCCAGACACCTCCAAGACTGTGACTACGCTCTCCACTATGCTTGTTGTACACCACGTACCTTCTCACCCCTTTTGAAGTTAACTATGCTCAACCCCATTTTGGGTGGTGTTCAGTGTCTCTCTCTTGCAATTTTTTGCGCTTTCTTTGTATTTTCACTATTTTTAACATGTAGTCACATTACAACTATGCTTGAGTAGATGTCTCTACATGTCAACACCCTCATTTTCACTAAAACCCTTGACTACACTCCCTCCTTGAGCACCTATGACTATGATCAACACCATTAACACTGTGAACACCACTTAAACACTTAGCACCATTTCGCATTAGCATTGCAGCTAATGACACTACATCCCTATTTGTATTTGGTAAGTCCTTGTTTGATTAACAAGACTATTCAAGGCACCCCATCTCCACCTCCAATAGGCCCTCACATAGACATAGGATTAAGTTGTGCACCCGTTGACCCCTCAGTGTTCCAACCACTAATGTTTTTAGTTGCCATAATTTTTGGTGCTAGAAGGAGGGCTAAACCACTTTTTCAAACTCCATTTTGGTTGTCTTGTATGCTCTCTACATCGTAGTTGTCTATCAACCCATTAGTGTAAATTGGACCCCGTCATCTGTCCCCCTAGGACCCCACTTAATAACCCAAATTGCACTTCTCCCCACTATTTTTCCTAAGTCTTTATTCTTTGAGTGTAGAGAGCGTAGTCCATGAAGAGCATAGTCTCCTAAGTTAGAAAATTTTTGTAGTCACCAGAGTTAGAAAATTTTCTACAATTGTTGAACTTAGCTATTTTTCCCAACCAACAACCTACAGCACTCCCTTTCATAACATGATCTACGACCATGAATCTAGATCATCCTTGAATGTTGGTGTTAAACACACCTAACACCTTCACCAACAAACAATACAACTTCCTATGTGCAAAAATCCAAGTAGGGTTGCCTATAGATTACCTTGACATGAAGGCAAAATGGGACTTTGAATTAATCCACTGGGATGAACTAGAGTATATCCCTTCCTCATTTGACATCATTCCACTCACAGAGTCCCACCACCGATTGTTATCCCAACTCATTCAAGCCAATGAGCACGATGTGGGAACTAACTATGAGGAATCCCTACAAGAGGAAAAAGACAAGTTCAAAGCCTACTCTGAATGTGAGAGCCCCATCCACACCATCTTCCAACAACCACTCCCTAGTTTAGCCCCTCCTCAATTTAGTTCACCTATCCTCTCTGAGATGGTTATAACACCAACATCATCTTCCCACTTTATTGGGCTTAGGTCAACACCTATAGTGGAAATGCATCAAATATAATACATGTAATAGCTCCATCTAGCTTATCCTTCATGGCATCATCGCAACCTGCCCAACTATCTTTTCCCATAACAATTACACCTGCTCAACCATACATCCATGCAGGGGCCATCTCTAGACCCCAAACGACTCAAGCACCTTACATCCTACCTGTTTCATCAATGCCCTCAGTGTCAGTCCAACCCATGCGTGCGTGGCTTGCCCTAGTCACTACACCCATAGCATAACCAACACATCAATTGTGAAACACTACAAAAATTTTGGGCTACTTCTTCTCAACTACAAATTTTTCTAAGTGTCAAAACAGTGACACTTTTTGCAAATCTGTCTAAGTGCTAGGATTACGCTCTCCACTGCAATAGAGTGCAGTCAACTTTAATGGCCAATCTTTTGCAATTTTGGCTAAGTATCCAAACGAGGTCATAGCTACAAATGTTTCTAAGTGTTGGACCATGCTCCCACTATTGGGACTACACTCTAGAGCGTAGTCAGTGTAGTCTACATCACTAGGTCATTTTTATAGAATTTTTCTAAGTGTTGTGCTACGCTCAACATTGTAGCTGATATGCTCATCACTGTAGCTGATACGCTCTACACTGTAGCTACTATGCTCTAGAGCATAGCTAGCATAGTCAACACACAAACAACCAATTTTTTAGAATTTTTTGTAAGTGTTGTGCTACACTCAACATTGTAGCTACTACGCTCACCACTATAGCTACTACACTCTACACTATAGCTACTATGCTCTAGAGCATAGCCAATGTAGTCAACACACAAACAACCAATTTTACAAAATTTTTCCAAGTGTTGTGCTACACTCTCATTGCCCTTGCTATGGTTTAGAGTGTAGCTAGTGTAGCCAACACCTCAGTGGCCAATTTGCCTAAGTGTCAAGTTAGAAGTTGTCAAGCTAGCTCGGGATGGAAGAAACAAATTGGCAAATTTTCTAATTCCTAGTGCTATGCTCTAGAGCATAGCTAGCGTAGCTTACATGGGGACATCAACTTTAGCCCTATAAATGCCCCCAGACCCCCAACATTTTAGTAGTGGATAGTTGGCACTTTCATTTGGCATTTGGCATTTGGCATTTTGGCATCTTGGCACTTAGCTCCATGGGTGAATAAGACCCAAAGCACACCACACTAACAAAGAGGCATAGCTACACTACATGATATACTGTGGCCCCATTGCAACATCGTGGCCCCATTGTAGCCCTACACCTCATAGTACACTGCAGCCCCATTGCAGCCCTGCACTACATAATACACCATGGCCCGTTGTAGCCCTACACTACACAGTACACCATAGCCCCATTATAGCCCTATAGAACACCACACGGTATACCGTGGTGGCCAACCCAACAAGTACAATTCATCATAATGAGCATTAGACTTCACAACACAACACCACTGAGACTGTGACTATGTTTTCACTGCACCTATTACACACTGTGTACCTTTTGAGACCATTTTGGAGTTAACTACACTCCCATTTGGGGTGGTGTTCCATTTCTCTCTTCTGTTTCTAGCATTTTCTTACATTTTCTTATGTCTTTTTGCACTTTTTCATGCATCATCACATTGTACTACGCTTGGGCAATAGTCTCCCTGGGTTGACACCCTTGTTTTGGTTGAAACCCTTAGCTATGCTCACCACCATTCCATGGCTATGCTCTACACTTAGCATTGCAAAACACCACTTTAACAGTTAGCATTATTTTTCATTGTTTGCATTTGCATTTCGACTAACCACATCATCCCCAGTTGCACCCAATACCTTGGTTGCAATTGGCAAAGTCCCTGTTCGATCGATAAGACTATCCAAGGCACTTTGCCTCCAATTTTTAGTAAGGCCCTCATGCGAAGGTGGGGTTAGGGTATGTTCCCATGAACCCTTTGATGTTCCAACCACAGACATTTTTGGTTGTTAAGTTTTTAGCGCTAGAAGGAGGGCCTTGCCATTTCCTTCTACATTTTCTAATTATTGTCCTGCGTGCTTTCTCCACCATTGATTGGTGTAGATTGGACCTTGTCATTGGTTCCCCTAGAACCCCACTAGACAAAAGCTAAAGCATATCTTTGGCACTTAACCAAAATTTTGGGTACTCGAGAGAGCGTAGCTAGCTCTCAGTGTAGAGAGCAGAGTTGGCTCCAGCATAGTGAGCATAGCACCAGAGTTAGCCATTTTCAGCAGTTTTTATACTTAGCATTTTTTCTACATTTTCATACTTAGCATTTTTTTTTGCATTTTCATACTTAGAATTTTTCTACTATTTCATACTTAGCCAAATTTCTACAGTCTCATACTTAGCCAATTTTCTATAGTTTTACACTTAGTTAATTTTTTGTAGTTTTCATACTTAGCCATTTTTCTACATTTTTACACTTAGCTTTTTTTCTACATTTTTATACTTAGCCATTTTTTTGCTACTAGCAAACTTAGTCATTTTTTTGTAGTTTTCAGAGTTAGCTATTTTTTGCAAATAGTAACTCTCACAACTTGATCTATGAACATGAGTCTAGATCAACCTTCCACGTCAGTGTCTAATACATTTGACACCATGATCCACCCAAAGCATGTTGCGCTAAGCCACGAACAATACAATTTTGTTTGTGCCAAAATCCAAGCAGGATTACCAGTGCATTGCTTTAACTTGGAGGTAAAACAGAACTACGAATGAGTCCACTAGAATAAACAAGAGTACAACCCCTCCTTATTCAACATAATCTCACTCACGGAGTCCTACCACCAGCTATTATCCCAACTCATGTGTTTAAATGAGCATGATGTAGGGATAACCTACAAGGAAGCCTCACAGGAGGAAGAAGATGAGTTTGAGGCCCGCTCCAAAGATGAGAGCCCCTTCTACACCATCTTCTAACAACTGCTCCCTAGTACAGCCCCTCCTCGGTTTGATCCACCCATCCTCTCAGAGATGGTAACCATGCCAATTTAGCCTTATTGGCAACCAATCACTACATTTTTCCATCCTTGTGCTCATGTAGGGGCCACCTCCTAGCCCTAGATGATTTAAGCATCCTACATCTTTCTTGTCTCATCAGTTCCCAAAGCGTCCATCCAACCCAATCGTGTGTGGTTTACCTCGATCACCACACCCATCCCTCAGCCAACACATCAACTAAACCCATTCACTATGATGTTAAACTAGTAATGATCATCTACTATGACATTAAATTGACAAACTCTACAACTAACAATCCAACCCTACGTCATACAACCAACACAAGCCCAGCCAATGCAACCGGCTAGCACATCCCCAAGCTTGGATTAGGCATTCCAGCTAATCCAAAGTTTGATGAAGGAGATCAACTAACTTAAAGATACCTCCTCTGAAACCATCAAGGTGGTGGACTTCTACTAAGACAATACCATAAGTCCTATGGTTCCACCCTTGACTCTCCCAACTAGGGTTCCATCACACTTAGTTACATTCCGATCCAAGTGCCTAGTCCTTCAAGCCTGGCCACACACCATCATGCATGTGTTCCCCATATCACTCACTAGTAAGACCTTAGACTAGTATCACATGCTACCCAAGGCCTCAATCTCTTCTTTGAAGGATCCCATAAGCCAGTTTTTGACACACTTCAAGTACAACCTAAGGCCTAAAGCAACCCTTGACCAACTCATGCAGGTCAAGTAGGGGCCCCTAGAGCCTATGCCAAAATTCCTCTAATGCTGGAATGCCACATTAAGTGAAATGTGTGAACCACTAGTAGAGATGCACCTATTGGCCATCTTCAAGGGTTCAATGAACAACTTCATCAAGTCCAAACTATATTACCTAGCCTCGAAGTCTCTTAGTCAAGCCTTTGCCTAAATGAAGGGCATAGAGGAGGCAATGCAAGCTAATAATGACTTGGCCTACATGGCCTATAGAAACTAACATGCATGCAAGAAAAACACAATAGTGGCCACAAGCACAAAAGCAACCAACTAAGGCCCAACAGCTAAGTAGCCCAAGGCCCCAACTTACAAAGCTGCCAACTCGCCTACATTAACAAGGGTTGCTCAAAGGCCCAACTTTAAGTGCAAGGATTGCTCAAAGTATACACAATGGAACCCTCTGAACTTTTGGAGCATCTCTTAAAAGCTAGGTGAATCCAATACAAACATGTACCTAAGATTGCCCATCAAAAACATGATAGGTGCTATGAACTATTGAGGAACCCCACCTCAACAATACCAAATGAGCCCACAATCCCACAACACTTCAAGCTAGACCAATATTTTCATTACCACCAAATGTCTATTCATAGTATGGACAACTATCATTCTTTGCAAGATGACCTGCAAAGAATGATAGAATGGGGCCAACTGGTGCTCAACGTAGCAAGCTAATCCAATGCAAATGATGCCCCCTACGTCATAAACTCTATCAACGTAGGTGGCAAGTCTAAACCTACGCAACAACATGTTGTAATCCACATGCCTCCCAACAAGGCAAGGATCCTCCTAGCCTCCATAAGCAAGAGGCCCTCCTTTGTTATCAAAGTGCCACATCAGGCACCCACAACACCCTTTGTGGTCAAGGTCCCACAACAATCATCTATTAAGATGTTAAACTAGCAACCAAACCAACTGTCCACTAAGATGTTAAACTAGCATGACACAACAACAACAATCGCTAAGCAACCTTTTGTCATCAAGGTGCCACAACAAGTTGGTCTCGCAACAAGTCCTAAACCACCATTTGTCATAAGGGTGCCACAACATGATGGCCCTTCACCTACCTAAAGCCCAATAGTGGGCAACATCTTGGTCTCTCCTCCTTCAAGGGTCGACCCACTAACAACCTGGGTAAGCCTACCAAATGGGAACACAAGAGGATGAATGAGTGCCTCACAACCGCCATGGCCAAAGAAAAGGCCACAACTAGCAAGCAACAATTGAACACTAGGGTCCCTGCCCCCAAGCAAGCCAAGCAACCAAAGCCCAAGTTCCCTCCATGAGAGATCTATCTCTCAAGCTACATGAAGGAAGTCAAGGCCAACACAATGGTCAATGATAAGGACTTTGTAGTTGCACTAACCCAGGTGAAACAAATGCTCAAGCAAAAGAACACAACATTGAGCTTGTACAAATTGGTCATGACATCATCTACTCACCACCAAGCATTGGCCTAGATGTTGGCCTCCATTCTTGTTATAGAGGACATCCTTGTAGATGAGAACACCATCCATGCAACGATGTTGCCTCCTTCACCATAGGAATCAGGTTCAACATCCCTTGCATTTCACGACGATGTAGTCAAGATCAACCCTAAATGAGGAGAGGTCACTACAGCTCCACTATCCATTAGCATACGTGTTGGGCAGTGCACGATCCACAAAGTGCATGTTGATGATGGTGTAGCAACAAATGTAGTTCTATACTCCATCATCGACAAGCTAGGCCTGTTAGACAGAATCAAGTCAACCAAAATCACATGTCTAAAAGCCTTCAATGGATCATGCATCACCATCAAGGGTACAGTCAACTTAGCCTTTGTGGTAGAATAGTAATTCCCCACCAACGTAGATTTCACTGTCATAGAGGAGATGCCAAGCTTTAACCTGATCCTGGACAGGCATTAGCTAGCTCAACTATGAGCTTTCTTCTCTCCCATCCATCAAGAAATCCACCTTTCATATGAATGTTTTCAAGTTATCATCCATGGTGATACGCCTCTTCTCTGCTATCCACAACATAAACATGCAACAAGTGTTGAAGGTGGAGTTTCTTGGTGATGCATCTATGGTAACCAATGCAATGCATAAGGCTGACACACTTGAATGAGTAGTTGTAGCCAATATCCTCCTAGAGGATCCTAGGTCCTATGCATCCCCTAATCCAAACTAGATTAGGAAACAACTGCTCAATCAAGGCACTCCCTTGGCCTCAAATGCACTAGGTGCCTACCTACCCCTTGCCCCCACTTGCCATGCATTTTTGACTTTCATTTGCATTGCACTAGCCTACGCATTTACATTTTCTTACTCGCTTAAATCATGCATTTCATTTTGTTCACAAGTTTTTTGCTTTGTTTACACATTTATCAACTTAACTTACACATTGCATTTAAAAAACATCAAAAACACATAAAAATCATAAAACTAAAACTACAAAAAAAATGCATGGCTCAAAAAGGCCTTAAACTAGCCAACGGCCCAAAATGGCTTTAAATTAGCAACCTATGACCCTCCATGGCCTTAAACTGGCAACATACGATCCAAAATGGCCTTAAACCATCAACCCCTTTACGATGGTCCGAAATGGCCCAAAACTAGCAACACTCAATAGCCTGAAATGGCCTTAAACTACTATTGTGGCTTGGAATGCTTTAAACTATCACTCTTCATATTGCTTTCCTTTCATTTGTGCATTTTAACTCTATTTACAATAGGTGCCACTTGATGTTGTTTCTCTAGTTGATTTTTTTGTAGGATCTTGCAGGCACACAACATGACTACACATGCAGCATCACATCTCACACAAGCAAGGTAAGCACTCATCTGCCATGATGCAAAAAACTAGCACATATAGTCTGCTATGACTATAAACTAGCACAATAGTCTGCTATCACTATAAACTAACATAGCAATCTGCTATGACTATAAACTAGCATAGATTTTCCTTGGGTCATGACGTTAAACTAGCATAACAACTTATCCGCTATGATGTTAAAATAGCACATAGTGGTCTACTAGGACTATAAACTAACACTCCATGATCTATCATAATCTTAAACTGGGTTTGGACACTCATAGCATCATTGCCTCCCACCATTCTATTGATATTTTAGAGCACCTGCCATCAGTGTGGCCTTTGGATCACTCGTAGCAGCATCACAGTGGCACTTCCACTAGCTTCCTACACACTTGCAACTAGTTCAACTTTTCATGCATCTACAGCACCTTCACATCTAGCATTACAGTTACATTTCATGTTTTGTGATTTTCTTATCTCCTCTGTGTTGTGTTTGTAGGAAAAAGCCCCTAGGCTAGTTGTGCAAAGGCACTTATCATCGTAGTAGCAAGTCACTACATCACTTAGATGTGCATGATTGGGCTAGAAAAGCTACTCAAGAGTGTACATCCCCCTAATCTTTTTTTAGCCTACGCACATTCACTCCCACATTTCCATACACTCTTACATTTCCCACATTCCCCTACATGCAAACCCTCTGATGCATACACACTATAAGCTCACATGGCATACTCTCTTCACCTCACATTGTCAAACCCATGGTAAATGTAATCCAACTCATCCCATGGCGAACCTCTGTTGGCTAGTCAAAGCCCAAGTGGATGTAATGCAACTCATCCTAGGGAGGAAACACCTGTCCTATAAGTGCAATGCAATTACGTCAAAACAAGGCCTATCTTGTGGCATGTAGTCCACTCAATAGCCAACAACTTGTAGCTGACATTTTGTAATATGCAAAACCCAATGAAGGTTCACCCTACAACAAAGCAAAGAAGCAAAAGAAAAAGAAAAAGAAAAGCAAAGGGGTAAAAGCACATCCCCAAGAAAATTGACAATGCTACAGCTTGGCAATTGGCCCAACCTTAGATCGACTTTGACTCTCTCATGAGCACTTTGATAAGAGGTCAACATTTTAGGGGCAAGCCACCTCATGCCATTATTACCATCGACTATGCCAACTTTGCACCTTGCATCATGACACCTTGTTTGCATTTCATCTTCCTCTATCATCCCTAACACATTACCTACACCCCTTGCCCTTAGCATACCCCTATCCATAGCACTCTTGAACATGGTGGACCAACATCCAATCTAGTATCGACAAGCGATGTTGGTGCCACATTTGCTGTGGTGTTTTTGCAATTCTTTGTTAACATCTCTCAGGCCACTCCTCCAGATGTTAACAAAGAGGAACCAATGAAACACCACAAAAATTTTGGGCTATTGCTTCTCAACTTCAAATTTTTCTAAGTGTCAAAATAATGACACTACAACCTAAAGCCACAACTCACAAAGCCATCAATTTTGATGCCTAGGCAACCTACCTACCTACATTACAAGCTACTCCAAGGCCTAACTTTGAGTGCAAGGATTACTCAAACTATACTCCATTACCACTAAAACCCTCACAACTGTTGGATCAACTATTCAAAGCCAGATGCATCCAACAAAAGCAAGTGTTGGAGGATGCCTACACAAGGCATGATAGGTATTGCTAGTTGCTAAGGAATCCTGCCTCAGCAGCATCAAATGAGCCCCTGGTCCCATAGCACTTCAAGCTAGATCAATTCTATCATTACCACCAATTGTTCGATCATAGCACAGACTTCTATCAATCTTTGCAAGATGATCTGCAAAGGATGATAGATAGGGGCAAACTAGTGCTTGACATAGCAAACTCGGTTAGGCCCCAGAGCCAATCCAACATGGATGACACCGCCTACATTATAAACACCATAAATGTGGGTGGCAAGTCCAAACCAATGTAGTAGCCTTTTATGGTCTAAGTACCTTCCAGTAGTGCAAGTGTCCCTTCATCCTCCATGAGTTCGAGGGTCCCCTTCATTGTCAAAGTGTCACCTCAGGCATCCACAACATCCTTTGTGATCAAGGTCCCATAGCAGGTCACAAAAACAACTCCTTAACCACCATTTGTTGTTAGGATGCCACAACGCATTAGCCCCTCACCTACTCAAAGCCTGGTAGTGGACAACACATTAGTCCCTTCTTATCCAAGGGCCAACCTCGCCAACATGGGTAGACCCACTAGATGGTAATGTAAGAGGCCCATTGGATGCCTTACAAAAGAAACGGCTGGGCAACAATGAGACCAAAAAGCACATGGTCCACCAAAGCTAATCCCTATCTTTGTAATCCCCATGGTCAAAGCAACTAAAAAGGCCACAACTAAGCACTGAGGCCTCCAAATGGGCCAAGCAAACCAAGCCCAAGTCCCCTCTACAAGAGATTTGTTTCTTAGGCTACATGGAGGAGGTCAAGGCCAACACAATAGCTAATGGCAAGGACTTCATAAATGCATTAGCCTAGTTTAAGCAAGCACTTAAATAATAAAACATAACATTGAGCTTGTATGACCTAGTCATGATCTCATTTGCCCACCAAGAAGCACCAACGTAGGTGTTGGTCTCCATTCCTATTATAGAGGAAATCCCTATAGATGAGAACATCATCCATGCAATGATGTTGCCCTTAGCACCACAGGAATTGAGTTCAACATCCCTAGTGTTTCATGATGAGGTAATCAAGGTTAATCCTAAAAAAGGGGAGGTCATTACAGCTCCAATGTATATTACCGTACGCATTAGGCAATGTAAGATCTGCAAAGTGCACATCGATGATAGTGTAGCAATAAATGTAATACCATTCACTATCATCAACAAGTTAGGCCTCAAATATCAAATCAAGCTAACAAAAATCATGTGCCTGAAATCCTTCAATGGATCATGCATCACTATTAAGGGCACGGTAACCATAGCCTCCATGGTAGGGGAGCAATTCCCCACCACTACAAAATTTACCATCATAGAAAAATGCCCAGCTCTAACTTGATATTGGATAGCCCTAGCTAGTCCAATTACAAGTCTTTTCCTCTCTAATTCACTAAGAGATCCACCTTCCATATGGAGGTGGTCAAGTTATCATCCATGGTGATAAGACCACCCCTTTGGCCATCAATAACATAGAGATGGAACAAGGGCAAAGGGTTGAAAATTTTGATGATGCACCTATGGTAGACAATGCAATGTGTAAGGCTAATACATTTGAATAAGCGGTGGAAGCCAATGACCTCTTGGAGATGCACCCTAGGCCCTCTACACCTCCTAATCCACATCAAATTGGGAAGCAACTACAAGACCAAGTTACTTCCTTAGCCTGAAATGCTCTAGGTGCCTACCTACCCTTTGCTACTACGTGCCATGCATTTTTTACTTTTTCTTACATTGCATTTTTTAGGCATTTACATTTAGCCTACTTACTTAGATTACGCATTGTTTCACTTTGTTCATGCATTTATTTGCTTTGTTTATACATTTATCTACTTAGTTTACACATAAAAACATCAAAACACATAAAAATCACAAAAACAGAAATTATAGAAATAAGAGGTAGCAACACCATGACCTTAAACTGGCAATACATGGCCTGCTACAGCCTAAAACTGGCAATAATCCCATCATTGTAGCCCAAAATGGCCAAAACTATCCTCATAGCCCGCTACGACCTTAAACTGGCAACACAGGGTCCAAAATGATCTTAAATTATTGTTGGGGCTGGAAATGGCTTTAAACTATCACCCTTAGTTTCATCGCATTACTTTCTTTGTGCATGTTAACTTTGTTAAACATTAAAACAAGTGTTACTTGATGTTTTTCTAGTTCAGTTTGTAGGAAATTGTATTACACCTAATACGCAGCATCGCACATCAATGAAGCAAGGTAAGCAATTTGTCTTTATGTCATGATGTTAAACTGGCACAACAACTCATCTGCTATGATGTTAAACTAGCATAGCACATCCACCATGATGCTAAAACTAGCTTAGCTTGTCCACCATGATGCTAAAACTAGCTTAGCTTGTCCACCATGATGCTAAAACTAGCATAGCTTGTCCATCACGATGCTAAAACTAACATAGCTCCTCTACCACGATGTTAAAACTAGCACATCACATCCATTATGATGCTAAATTGGCATACAGCAGCCTATTGGGGCTATAAACTAGCACACCACGTTTTTCCAAGACCTTAAACTAGATCCATAGTCTGCTAAGACCTTAAACTAACAAGGTAACGATCTTTGGAGCACCTACCATTGATTTGGCCTTTGGAGCACTTGCAGCATCATTTCCCTCAAGCATTTTACTACCTTTTTTACACACCTGCAATTGGTGTAGCCTTTGAAGCACTTGCAGCATCTTAGCCCTTGGCACTTTGTTTGCAGTTCATGTTTTTTGGTTTTCTTGTCTTATCAAAGTTGTATTTGTAGAACCCCGAGACAATCGTGCATAGGTGCATCTCATCACAACAAGAAGTCATTGCATTACTCATATGTGCATAATTTGACTAGCTAAGCCTCTCAAGAGTGCACATCCTCCTCATTTCATTGTATCCTATGAACATCTACCCCTACATCCCAATGCCCTCTCATGCCCCACATAGCAAAGATTACAAGCCCTCTAATGCACACACACTGTGATCACATGGCATCCTCTTCAAGTCAAACCGTAGAACCCAAGGTGGACATAACATAAGTTGTCTCGTGGGGAGCCTCTATTGGCTAGTCAAAGCCCAAGCAAATGTAACACAAGTCATCCCAAGGAGAAAACACCTGTCCTACAAATGCAACGTAGTTTCAAAGCAAAGCCCATCCGGTGGCACATAGTCCACTTGATGGAAAGCACCCCATAATTAGCATTTACAAATGTGCAAAACCCAAAGCAAGTTTTCCCTATAGCAAAAAAATGTAAAAGAAAAAAAGAAAAAAAAAAAAAAAAGGAAAATAACAAAAAAAAAAAAAAGGAAAAAAAAAAAAAAAAAAAAAAAGAGCAAAGGAAACAGAGCACATCCCCAATCAATCTAAAAGCACTACAATTTTGCAACCGGTCTAGCCCTAAATCCACCTTGACTCTCTCATGAACACTCCAATGAGAGGTCAACATTTTTAGAGGCTAGCCACCTTGGTGCCTTGTCCATTGTCAACCATGATGTTTCCATGTAGAAGTTCCTATTTGCATCCCATCTCCCCTTTTATCCCCAGCACATTACCTACCCCTTTTACTCGCAGCATACCACTACCCACAACACTCTTGAGCATCGTGCAATGACATCTGATCTTGCATTCAAGAGTGATGTTGGTGCCAAGCCTAATATGGTGTTTTGTAGTTCTTTATCGACATCTCTTGGGCCACTCCTCTAGATGTCAACAAAGAGGGGCCAATGAAACACCACTAAAATTGGGCTATAGCATCTCAACTATAAATTTGCCTAAGTGTCAACATGAGGCAAATTTTTCCAAGTGTTGGGACTATGCTCTCCACTATCCCAGAGCATAGTTAGTCCAGTGGAGAGCATAGTCAACTCAAAACTAATCTTTTCCAGTTTTTCCTAAGTGTCATCACGAAGCAAGAAACTACAAAATTTTCTAAGTGTTGGGACTACACTCTCCACTGCCCTAGAGCATAGTCAGCTCCGTAGAGAGCGTAGTCAACACAAGGGCCAATTTTGCAAAATTTTTTAAGTGTTAAGCTAGTTATTACAAATTTTTCTAATCATTGAGACTACACTCTCCACTACCTTGGATCATAGTTAAGCGTAGTCAGCATGGAATACCCAATTTTACAAAAATTTTCCTAAGTGTTGCGACTACACTCTTCACCAGCTTGGAGTGTACTCAAGTGTAGTTAACTAAAAGCCAGTTTCTACAAGTTTTGACAACTACTAGGACTATGCTCATCCCTAGTCAAGAGCATAGTCAGCCTCCCATGGAGAGCATAGTCAACACATAGGCATTTTTATGCAAAATTTTTCTAAGTGTTGGACTATGCTCTCCCCCAATCCAAAGCATAGTCAAGTGTAGTTAGTCAAAATAGCTTTCAAAGGCCTCCACAACGCAGCACCAGCATGCATCTTAGCTCCAACTCACCTCTAGTAAGTGTAAAATGCATATTTTTTGTATCCCTTATCCCCAAGACTGTAACTACGCTCTGCCCCACACAAGATAGTGGATAGCATAGCCCCAAAGCATAGTCTCCAAAGTTGCATTTTTTCAGGTACACTACAATCTTCTCAATACATGTACATGTAGTTGGTAGCATAGCCATAGTCTCACACCCTTGTAGAGTTTGTTAGTGCACAACATAGCATAACACCACTTACCTTAGTGGAGAGCATAGTTGGATGATGATGTAGTCCCAACCATCCCTTTGCCATGTGGTAGTCTCTCTGCATTTCACACTAACCCTAGTTCTATAAATACCCCCACCATCTACGTTTTAGGGGTTGGCAAAATTTCAAGTTGGCATTTTGGCATTGGCAAACTTTTGGGTTAACATTTGGCAAAGTTGTAGATGACGCAGCCCCACCATAGCCTAGCAGAACACCATAGCCCATGGTACATCATGGTGGCCAACCTGTAAGCACAAACACCACGGCAAGCACCAATCTTCATGGCTAGACACCTTTGAGACTATGACTACACTATTGTGCCTATTGTACACTACGTACCTTCTCACCCCTTCTGGGGTTAACTATGCTCAACCCCATTTGGGATGGTGTTATATTTCTCTCTTGAATTTTTTGCACTTTCTTTGCATTTTCACTATTTTTAACACATGGTCACATTACAACTACACTCAGGCAGTAGTCTCTGCATGTTGGCACCCTCATTTTTACCAAAACCCTTAACTACACTCCCCTCCTTGAGCACATGTGACTATGCTCAACACCATTAACACTGTGAACACCACTTAAATACTTAGCACCATTTTGCATTAGTAATGTAGCTAATGACTACATCCCCATTTGCATTTGGTAAGTCCCTATTCGATTGACAAGACTATTCAGGGCACTCCATCTCCACCTCCAGCAAGCCCTCACATAGACATGGGATTAGGTTGTGCTCCCATTGACCCCTTGATGTTCCAACCACTAATGTTTTCGATTGCCACAACCATAGAGAAAACCAACTGACATCATTTTCCAANTTCTATAAGGAAAGGAAAAACAAACACAACTAGAAATTAAACTCAACATGACTGAGTTAAACTCATCATAATTGAGCATTAACTACTAAAAAAATTATTTTCTTAAAAAATAACCTTACATGATAAAACAAACTTTGAATAATTAAAACAGTTACCAATCCAAATAACTTAAAAAAAAAAACTATTCAAAGTAGAAGAAAAAAATTTCTATGTTACACAATACTCAACATCCCTTTCCCTTTCTTCTTTTCTTTCACTTTACTCTACATCATGATGTTCTCTTTTTTTCAAATGGTTTTTGTGATCTCTCCTTCTGTCCTAGTCAAGTACTCACTCTTGATCCCTTCATAGAGTTCTATCTTCATGCCTCTGTTCTTCCTTGAAAAAAATTATCAACAAGTGTGGTGAAGAGGATGGAGGACTTGGAAAATGATGTCAGTTGGTTTTCTCTATGGTTGTGGCAATCGAAAACATTAGTGGTTGGAACATCAAGGGGTCAATGGGAGCACAACCTAATCCCATGTCTATGTGAGGGCTTGCTGGAGGTGGAGATGGAGTGCCCTGAATAGTCTTGTCAATCGAATAGGGACTTACCAAATGCAAATGGGGATGTAGTCATTAGCTACATTACTAATGCAAAATGGTGCTAAGTATTTAAGTGGTGTTCACAGTGTTAATGGTGTTGAGCATAGTCACATGTGCTCAAGGAGGGGAGTGTAGTTAAGGGTTTTGGTAAAAATGAGGGTGCCAACATGCAGAGACTACTGCCTGAGTGTAGTTGTAATGTGACCATGTGTTAAAAATAGTGAAAATGCAAAGAAAGTGCAAAAAATTCAAGAGAGAAATATAACACCATCCCAAATGGGGTTGAGCATAGTTAACCCCAGAAGGGGTGAGAAGGTACGTAGTGTACAATAGGCACAATAGTGTAGTCATAGTCTCAAAGGTGTCTAGCCATGAAGATTGGTGCTTGCCGTGGTGTTTGTGCTTACAGGTTGGCCACCATGATGTACCATGGGCTATGGTGTTCTGCTAGGCTATGGTGGGGCTGCGTCATCTACAACTTTGCCAAATGTTAACCCAAAAGTTTGCCAATGCCAAAATGCCAACTTGAAATTTTGCCAACCCCTAAAACGTAGATGGTGGGGGTATTTATAGAACTAGGGTTAGTGTGAAATGCAGAGAGACTACCACATGGCAAAGGGATGGTTGGGACTACATCATCATCCAA
>MNCI01017705.1:425134-447381 GCA_015680685.1 Gnetum montanum | reverse complement strand
AGTGCAAATCCATGATGTTTTCTATGTTTACAAATTATCTAATTCTTTGCTTTCAGTTGGTTAGATGGTGAAAAGGGAAAATAAGGTTGTTTTTAAAAATGACATTTGTACAGTTTTAGACTCAAGGAGGATCATAGCAAAGCTTTCAAGACTCAAAAATCAGATCTATTATCTTGAAGTCACTTTTCTATGGAATCATGTTGATGAGAATTTTGCATTTCAACCAATATTGAAGAAGCAAGATTATGGAATTAAAGGCTTGGGCATGCCTCCCATAAAAACATTAATAAGTTGGTTAAATTCAAGGCTGCTTTTGGTTTTAATTTCTTAAATTCTCCTAATGAAGTTTGTAATACATGTCTTAAAGGAAAGCAAAAGGCCTTTCCTCATGCAACTCATATGGGGAAGAAGGCATATCCACTAGAACTTTTGCATATGGATGTGGTTGGACCTATGCCCATAGCTACAATAAATGAAGGAAGATATTTTCTAGTAATTGTTGATGATTTTTCTAGGTATGCTTGGTCATATATTTTACATTCTAAGGATGAAGTATTTCCTACATTTAAGAATTTTTAGAAGCTTTTTAAGAATGGTTTGGTTTGAAGATTAAGGCAACCAAGTTAGATCATGGTGATGAATTTGTTTCAAATGAATTCAATGATAAGTGTGCTAAATATGAAATATAGAAACAAACCACATGTGGGTATTCACCCTAAAGCAATGGCATAGCAAAAATAATGAATAGTATCTTACAAGAGATGGTAAGATATTTGTTAAAACATGCCTCAATTTCAAATGAGTATTGGCATAAGACAATCCACATGGAAACATATTTACTCAATAGGTTGACTAATTCATCAAATGGAGAGAAGACTTCTTATCAATTACTTTATGGTAAGCCTCCAAAATTTATCTCATTTAAAGGTGTTTGATTGTATTTTTTATGTCAAGATTCTAAATTAATTAATAGAAAATTTGAATGATAGAGGCAAAAGGTATTTGTTTTTTGGTTATGATTCAAGAACATGTGGATATAAATGTTTTGATCCCATTAATAGAAAGTGGTATTTCTCTAGAAATGTTGTATTTGATGAATCAATGGCAAGTTTTGATGAGTTTCATAAGCTTGATTAAGATAAGAAGCAAGAGTAAAATTCAAGACTTTGGATGGAAAAGTATCACCCACCTTCTCAAATGTTGAATAAAGAATTTAAAAGAAGAATAACAAGAAGTCAAGCCATTACTTATGTTACATATACTCCTCTTACACATGAGCCCTCAAATGTTAAGGAGGCTATCAAATCTCAAGTTTGGATTAAAGTAATGAAGAAGGAAATGATCTTTATTAAGAGAAATCAAACTTGAATGTTGGTGGACAGGTCAAAAGGGAAGAAAGTCATTAATACCAAGTGGATCTTCAAAACCAAATATAATGAAGTTAGTAAAATTATTACACATAAGGCTCGACTTGTAGCATGAGGTTTTCTTTAAAAGAAGCATGTTGATTATGATGATATTTTTGCTCTTGTTGCTAGATTTGAGACTATTAATCTTATGGTCTCTCATGTTACTCATAAAGGTATGAGAATCTATCAAATGGATGTTAATTCTACATTTCTTAATGGTGAGTTAGAAGAGAAGGTTTATATTTATCAACCTTAAGTTTTGAGATTCAAGGATAAGAAAACAAGGTGTTCAAGTTGAATAAAGCTTTGTATGATCTAAAGCAAGATCCAAGAGCTTTGTTTCATAGAACTAATAATTTTTTTTCTTAATAATGATATAGGAGTTGTGTGTTTGAGCCTACCTTGTACTTTAAACATGAACGTTCTAATGTCATCATCATTTCACTCTATGTTGATGACTTCATTTTCATGGCTATGTTTAAAAAATTAAATAAGCAATTCAAGCATGATATGAAAGGTGAGTTTGAGATCAAGGGCATGGAAGTCCTCAAATATACTTTAGGAATTCAAATTTATTAGGAAGAAGATTGTTTAAATATCCATTAATCGAAGTATGCATAGTTCATCATTAAAAAATATAGGTTATAAGAAGCCAAGATTACTACCACTCCACTTCTCCAAAATACGAAGCTTTCAACAAAAGATGATACTCAACCGATTGATCCTTATATTGAGGTATGATTGGTTCATTTAGATTTTTTTTTCATAGTAGGCTTGATTTGGAATATGCAACTTCATTTTTATCAAGGTTTATACAAGAGCCAAGGAAGTCACATCTTAATGCCTTGAAGCATCTTTTGAGTTATGTTAAAGAAACAGCTGATTTTGGCATTAAGTTCATTAATGGAGATGAAAAGTTTATTTTTTTTTGCTAATGCTAATTGAGGAAGAGATGTAGATGATCATAAGTCAACTTCTAGTTACTTTTTATCATGGTCCTAATCCTATTTATTAGAAGACAAAGAAATAAACAAGTGTGAGCCTCTCATCATGTGAGGCAAAATTTATTGTTATGGTTGAATGTCTTCAACATGTTTTGTGGTTAAAGAAGTTATCTTCTTAGTTGGGTTTAAAAGTTGAGCTTCCAAATTCTGTGTTGGTGGATAACACAGCAATAATTTAGTCGTCCAAGGAGCACATAATTCATAAGAAGAGCAAGCACATTGACATCAAATATTACTTTATCAAGTATGAAGTGAAGAATGACATAATTAATCCCACACATGTTCAAAGCAGTGATCAATTAGCTAATTTACTAACTAAACCATTATAGGCTTATTAAATTGACTATCTTTTAAACATTATTGGTATGTGCAAAGTCAATGATAAGAAGAAAGATATTTGAGCTTCTAATTTAGATATTCTCAAACTAATTTCAACACTAAAGAACAGAATGTTGAGTATCGTGTAGTGTAGAAATTGTTTTCTCCTACTTTGAATAATTTTATTTCAAAAAAAAGTTGTTTGTGTTACTAACTTTTTTAATTATTAAAATTTTATTTTATCATGTTAGGTTTTTTTAAAAATAAATTCTAATTTTTTCTAGTACTTAGTGGTCAGTTATGATGAGTTTAACTCAGTCATGTTGAGTTTAACACCCAGTTGACTTTATTTTTCCTTTCCTTATAGAAGTAGTTAGAAGAGCTACCTTATTATGCTAAGAGCCTTGATGGGATGCGATATTGCATAGGTCACGATATCGTGTACACGATATTGTGGCCGTCGCGATATCGCATCCCTCGCGGTATCACGTACACGATATCGCGTCTTCCCCTACGATATCACATACGCGATATCGCAGTGCGCCGCCATATCTATAAATAAGAGGCGGCTCTCCCTTGTTTCCTCATCCTAGGCTAGACAGTAGGGAAACTCTGGCAGATTGATCACTCCAAAAATAGAATATTTCCATGTGCCCGCAGTAGGAGTCCCAAAGTGAACAGATCTTTATTTGAGCAAACATTGTACCTAAACACAAGTTTGTGTACGACAATAAAGACGAGCTTCGTGGATAAACCTTGCAACACATGGAATAGGATTTTATTATTGTTATTTATTACCTATTATTTATTACTTGTTATTTACTATTTTCCTTCTCAACCCTTTCCTCCTAGTTAAGTGCCTCAATACGACCACTTCGAGCATGTGCGTTATGCGTGGTGATCCTAGCAACGATTAGCATTTGGTAGCCATGGTTGCATTGGTTCAAGGTGTGTACTGTAAGTGGGAACGAATGTTGATGCTAGGTTAAATTAGACTTAGTTCATTAGTTAGAGTTAGTAATTAGTTTCTCAACCCTTCACCTTGTTAGCATAGGAGACATAAAACATAAAAACTATAAAAATCATATACCTTAGACTTGCTTAACCATACACCGTGACAACTACAAGTAAATCTAGGAAGACAACGAATAATTAACCCTAAGTGTTCCAAGAGGCGTGTAGGCACTTAGTCTGTGGAGTTCGATCAGATCGTGCATGCTACGCTCGTATTCATACGGTTGAGTGTAGGGGTATCTCGCCACTCATTATTGGCACTGTTGCCAGGGACTAAGTGTTTGTGCGTCGAATAGAACATAGGATATCACTCACATCGTTGGGAGCCTAAACAAACCTTCGGGTTAATTAAATAAGAAAAATTTATATAACAGTGAAATAGCACACTGATAAATAACAATGTCTTCTTCTAGCAAAAGCAACACACCACCTACGGATAATACACGAAACAGTCGGCAATCAAAAACACATAACCAAAGTCTACCAAGTCCTAAACAATACCGGATAGTCTATACTCATCCCGATGAGTATATTCCAAACTTTACCTTTATCCTCCATCAAGACAAGCAGTTGCGATGGAGAGATTTTCAAGGTAACATTGTGTTACCCCCAGATCGATCAATCCCTAACATGCTCTTCTGTGCTTTGGCACAAATTAGCATGATAGAATTATATGTTGAATACGTTGCAGAAGACTTTGACATGAGGGATCATCATCCCACAGAAGCATAACATATCAGGGACTCAAGGCAGAAGAGCCAACATACATTGTTGAAGGACAAAGGTCTACATGTCCTTAGTGAAATAGGAGATGAGGAACCCATTATAACGAGTTCTTTAGCAAATGATGTTCCCCCTCCTAATGATGGTGAGGAGGTTGGGTATCAGAACCTATGATCAATGATACATAACACTAGTTTTAATCCCCGTGAATGCCAACTATTCATAGAGGGAACAACAACTCATGAGAAGGACGGGCACTTAGATCATCATCACGATTGGGGCCGAAGCAACCGAAGAGAAGGTAAGAAGCATCGTCATGGCGATGGTTGCCCTTCTTCTTCTCCTTCATCTCACCACTCATCCTCTCCTTCCACATCTAGGCGTAGCCATCATGAACATAACGGTGAGGATAGAGGTAGGAAAAATGAGAGACCTCGACGGGAATGTCGAGAGAGAGGACAAGGGCAAGGATGAAGGGAAAGTAGGGAACAACGAAGACATCACAGGCGTCATGAAAGAGATGATCATGATGAGCCCCTACTGGCAACCTAAAGTATGCTTGACATAATGGAGGCAATAAGAATTCCAACAAGGCATCAAAAGGACAGTCGGATCAAATGCTTAGACATGAACAATATCCCACGCTTTGAAGGGGGATACAACTCAGATCTGCAACATCATTTATAGGCATTCCACGATGCCTACACTTTGCAAAACATAGAAAACAAGTGGCAAAAACTTAAGTTGTTTCCCAGGACACTCATTAAGGAAGCAGAGAGTTGGTATCAGTCCTTAGAACTGAAAACCATCAAGAGGTGGAGTACAATGTTAGAACTCTTCAACAATAAGTATCAAATGTACTCTAGAGTGTCTAATTTGCGTAAGCAGATCCAAGGATGGAAGCAAGGTACTCATGAACCCTTGGATGCTACCATGGCCCACTACTACACATTGTTACATTGTTGCCCAGGCCATGGATACGCTCAACGGGATCAACTTCGCCACATTGTGGATGGGCTCAGACATGAAACTAGGAGAACCCTTGGGACTTATGCCCAAGGCAAACTATCAGAGCTTAGAGCCCATGAAGTATATCTCTTGTTGGAACAAGTAGAAAAAGAAGAAGGTGAGCTATGAAAAAGAGAGTGTGTGGAAGAATACAATTGTGATCCCTCCCTTCGAAAGAACAGAGTGAAATTTTGTGATGAGGAAGATGAGTCACCACTCAAAGAGTTGGTGAACCGAAAAACCTTGCCGATTCAAAAATTCATAACAGAAGTATTAGCTAATGTAGATCAGTTGTGGGATTCCTTAGACTCTAGACTTGAAACGGTCCTAAAAATCATAGAAGAGTCTAAGGAGGAATGAAGTAGTGACAAAGGTAAGACAAAGTGGGGAGATTCAGGCCCTGCACATAACAAGGGTAAGGGGAAAATTACTATCTCCAATGAAGTTGTGGATTCAGACACAGATGATGATGGTGGATGTGAGATCTGCCAATATGACCATCCTAAGGGATGTTATCCAATTATCTCACATCTACAGGAGTCTGGGGTGTATGCACTTAATCCAAGACTTAACCAACGGCAAACACCCCAAAGGTTACCTTATCCACAAGGTAACCCAAGGCAGTTCCACCAACCCTTAACGTACTATCCAAGTGGAACTCCACCACAACCCATCGGACAGCATCAGTAATGGCAATACCCACAATCATGGGGGATGCCACCGCCAACACAATAGTACCCTTACCAACAACTATACCCATATCAATATTATGTGCAGCAACCGGTTTCTCCAAGTGACTCTATGGGTCATACAACTCCCCAATGTCACTACCAAGTTTAGGAGTACTTTAGGAGGACTCCTTCTCCTTCTGGAGACATCCCACATTCATCCCATCCTCCAACTCCATCCACACCTCTTCCACCTATAGTTCCCATACAACCTGCTCCAACAATGCAAGGGGAACTCCCTACTCAACCGCAGCAACGAAACGCTACGAGAGCAGTAAATATTCAACCCGCTACTTGTTTTGACAATTGTAAAAAGCCCAGACAAGCTCTCACAACAAGCGGTTGAGTTGATGTACACTCCTCCACCATCTAACACTTCGGAGCACCCTTCAGTCCAACAGAACTGTATGCATACGATTATGTTAACGCATACCGTAATCGACTAGATCAAGGTAGGCCACCTTCCCAGGAACCTATCTGACCCTGCGAGCCCCCTAATCTATTTACAAATTGTCAAGAACAAACCACATAAGGCTCTTCTTGACTCAGGTTCCAGAGTCAATTTAATATCACGAGAAATGTGTCAAGCCTGGAATCTGCCCCAACTTAAGAAGAGCAACATCCAACTAGAGCTGGCTGACCAGTCCATCACCATTCCCTTGAGATTGGTGGAGGACATAGTTATCACTGTGTGTGGTTGGTCATGCCCAGCTGACTTCTTGGTGATTGAAGTTAACAACAATGAAAGGGACTTCCCAATTATAATAGGAAGGCCATGGCTAAGTACAATAGATGCGTACCTAGGGATCCATGATCTTTCCTTGTAGATATCTAAGATAAACATTTATGAAAAGATTGAGAAAAAGAAAGTTTCATGCATCACATATAGTGACTTAGAGGGTGATGACATGGAAGAATGTTCCGCATCTCTTCCATGTAATCGGTGTGCCCAAGAAATACAAATCCAAAGGTGCCTGTATGTAGCAACCACACTAGTAGTAGACACCCCATGGTTGCCAGCTACTAGGAAGAGCAACCTAATATGCATGAAACAAGTTGAGGAAACAAATCATGCTAACAACGAAGGCATAGATACATTGGAGTATGAGCATCGCCGACTTCCACCCCTTAATCTAAGAACATCAACAGGGAGAAGTTGGGCACTTTTACAAAATTCAAATAGGTGCTCATTATTATGGATCTCTCCCTTTCCATTCAGTCATGGGGGAGATGGCCACCTATGCTAATTATTGGAGGCCCTAAGTTCTTTTAATTTTTTGTTTTACAAGTTTTTATTTTACACATTTTTGTTTTACATGTTTTTGTTTTGCAAATTTCTTTAACTTTTCTTGTTTTTGTTTTACAACATTGTTATACTTTTCCATTTTTTTTGTGTGTTTGTGTGTGTGTCATCCACCATGTAAGTTTGTCATCCAATAAGTGTTCTTCACAATGGTATGAACTGTTTTCACATGATTGCTAATGTTTGGTTTTTACCTTAAAGTTATGATGTTGATACTAAGGTATGTTCTTTTTGATATGGTAGGCAATGAGTCCACTTCATTCATTCATCCACTAGTTTCTATGGTCTCTCTTGGCTTGGAAATGTACAGTCCCTTTCTAATAAGAACTCTAATGAATCAGTGACTGAGTACTTCTTAAACCAAGGAAGAACTCAAGGTTTGAAAAGGGTGTGACTTCAAGGGAACTTGATGCATTTGTGTTGGCCATTCTCTTGGGTGCTTGAATTTTTTCTTCTTGAGTTTTCTTGTCATTCTGATGTTACCCAATCATCGGGAAGCTGAGCCAATAAAAATAACAAGTCTTTGCATGGTGTGGTTCTCACGCATAAAAACACAAAACACAAAAATAAAAAAAAAGTGAGAATTCAAAGCACACCCCTTAGACAAAATAATCCCTTGGGCTACAAGCACTAGTTATGGAACTAAAAGTGTTCCCTCTAACTAAGGCCCTTCTCGCTTCTCATTCTATCTTTATTCGTTTCGTCAGAATGGTGGTGGCTCTTTGAAGATGCATTCTTGTTATTCAAGAGGGTGGATTGGCCGAATGCATTGATCTGAAGTCACTAGATGTGGTTGGTTTGAGGCCAAAGTTGGAATGAGATTTGCCAAGTCACATTAATCATGAAACACACAAGGGGTTGTACACCACCTTGTCCTTGGAATTCCATTCCATTCTCTTCTCTTCATCCTTCTCTCCATGGTTCACCTCATTGTCGATTGTATCATTAGTATATATTTTAGTTGACCCATTGTTTTCTTTTAGGTGAATTCTCGTGGTTAAGACTTTAACTCCTATTCCAAAGGACATTCCTAGGGCCTACAAACTCTTTGAATGTGGGTTTGTCAGGGCATTAAGGGCATGCACCTGCTTTGGGGAGGACCCACTGACATTCTCCTTGGTGCACCAGTTAACCTCTTTGCCCTAACATTTTTTCAATTAATTTTATTTTGTTAATTTTCATCTTGACATCCATTTCATCAATGTCCTAGTTGTCTCTTTTTCTTCCTCTTTCTTGTTCTTATTCTTTCTCCATTCTATCGCTACCAGAAGTTCGCGATTAGTCATGGGGGTACGGGGCCCAATTTTTTCAATTTACTCCTAACCCCTACACCTTTGGTAGTCACCAATATTATATCTCCAAATCTGCATCAGCCATACCACAACCTAAGCCAATGAACTTACACCAAAGCAAGGTATCAATTACATGATAATTCATTTACCCTTGCTAATACAAGACTGTGTTGTATGTGCAGATGGTGATCATACAACAACGAAGTGGATCTGGAGCAAACACTTGGAATGGAATAGTGCTGGAAGCAACTATGCAAGGAGCAAGATCGATGGTGCGCTTACAGATGGATAACGAAAGGCGCAATCTTGGTGTTGGCAGTAGCAAAAATTCTTTCTCTCTCTCTTTCTTAGCTGCCCAATGAAGCTTGATGTCAATGTAATAAGGTGTTCCCCATTGTTGTCATGAACACCAGTTTGTTGTATCTTGTAATGATGATCCGTTCACATGTCATCCCATTAGTTTCCATTGAGTCAATAATCCCATACCTTCTCGATATTATTGTAAGGAACTCGAGGATGAGTTTTCATTTAGTCATGGGGGTATGATGGGATGCAATATCGCATCCCTCGCGATATCGCGTCTTCCCCTATGATATTGCGTACACGATATCGCGGTGCACCGCCATATCTATAAATAAGAGGCGGCTCTCCCTTGTTTCCTCATCCTAGGCTAGATAGTAGGGAAACTCTGGTAGATTGATCACTCCAGAGATAGAATATTTCCATGTGCCCATAGTAAGAGTCCCAAAGTGAACGGATCTTTATTCGAGCAAACATTGTACCTAAACACAAGTTTGTGTACGGCAATAAAGACGAGCTTCGTGGATAAACCTTGTAGTGCATGGAATAGGATTTTATTATTGTTATTTATTACCTATTATTTATTACTTGTTATTTACTATTTTCCTTCTCAACCCTTTCCTCCTAGTTAAGTGNTGTTAGCATAGGAGACATAAAACATAAAAACTATAAAAATCATATACCTCAGACTTGCTTAACCATACACTGTGACAACTACAAGTAAGTTTGGGAAGACAACGAATAATTAACCCTAAGTGTTCCAAGAGGCGTGTAGGCACTTAGTCTGCAGAATTCGATAGGATCGTGCGTGCTATGTTCATATTCGTATGGTTGAGTGTAGAGGTATCTCACCACTCATCAAGCCTAATGCAATGTTTTTCTAAAGTAATGGAAGAATTTAGCAGTTTTTCTATTTCTCAAGTTTTTATCACTGTTAGTATTTTACAATTTAATTCTCAATTTTTGAGTTATTTTACAATACGTTTCACATCATTTGATAATATTTCACAATATCATAAGTATTTCTCAATTTTAACCATAAAGCTTTCCTTCCTTCTCATCCTATCTGTTGCACACATTCCAACAAGGAAGCATAAGTATAGAAGAAGAGATGGGAAAGAGCATCAAATTGGTCATCACTACTACTATTGATGTGATGAAATCAATGATTATGATGAACCCCTATTGGATTTAAGAAGCATGATTAATATTAATGAGGTTATGCATAGTCTAACAAGACATTAAAGGAATAGTCACGTTAAGTGGCCAAACATGAATAACATTCCCAAATTCAAAAAAGGATATAATACTAATTCACAACACCATCTTTAAGCTTTCCATGATGCATGTGCCCTACAAAATATTAAGAATGAGTGATAGAAACTTAAGTTATTTCTAAGAACACTCATTAAAGAAGCAAAGAACTAGTATAGATCATTGGAACAGAGTCCATCTAAAAATTGACTATGATGCTAGAGTTATTCACCAACAAGTACCAAACATACTTAAGAGTATTAAATTAAAACAAGTAAATCCAATGATAAAATCAGGTGATTCATGAATCTCTTGATGTAGCCATGGGTACATACTATTTACTACTACACAAATACTAGAGGCATGGATTTTCTCAAAGAGAATAGTTCAGGCACATCATTGATGGATTAAGAAATAAGAATAGAAAGACCCTTGGAATATATGCCCAAGGGAGACTGTCAGAAATAAGAGCTTACTACATACAAAGACTACTAGATTAGGTTGCTAAGGAAGAAAGAGAGTTAAGGAAGAGAGAGTTTGTAGAGGAATATAGTAGAGATCCTTCTTTTCAAAAGAGAGATGTTATGGTATGTGAGACCAAGGAGGAGGCATCAATGAAAGACATGATTTAAAGGAAGACCTTGGCAATTTAAAAATCTATTAATGATATTATGGTAAAGGTCAAAAGGATTTGAGATTCTATAGATGAAAATTTTGCAACTGCATTGAAGATTATAGAGGAAAAGATTGAGCATGCATTAATTAAAGGAAAAAGAAGGAGACTAGACAAGATAAATACAAGTACAAGGGAAAATTTGTTTTTGTCAAAGAGGTTACTAATTATAGTTTAAAAGATGAAAATGGATGTGATTTTTATCAATATAAACACCCTAATGAATATTGTCCAGTCATGACCCATTTGTAGGAATCAAGGACATATGTATTGAACCAAAAGTTTGTGAAGAAATAGATGCTTAGGAAATTACCTTATTCATAAGGTAATTATAGATAGCCCTATCAATAATAATCATATTATCCTAGTAAGACTCATCCTCAGCCTCAACAGAAATATCATAAGTAGTGGTAAAATCCATAGTTGTGGAGGATGCCACCACCAAGGGAGTAATATCCTTATAGACAACTAGATTCTTATGGCTACTATGTCTAGCAACATATCTCTCCAAGGAATGCTTTTGCTCATGCCTCCTATTATTACTACCCTGTAGAATATCACAAACCTATAACTACATGTGTAGAATTACCTTCATATATGCTTCATCCTACAACACATCACTCTTAATAATGGCCTAACCCACTATTACCACTATCACCATTGTTAATGCAAGAAGAACTACCTACTTAGCCATAGCCAAAAAATTTGATAAGGGTCATTAATGCACAAGCAAAGAATAATATTAGTAGTTTTCAACCCAAATTAAAGAAACATCCTTTCTTTTAGACAAGTCTAGGAAAAGCTATTAAAGATGGATTTTTTTTCACATCCAACAAGGAGAGACATAATGATGACTTCACTTGTAGTCTCCAAAATAAGAAGCCCTTCTATAGAACACATGTTTCAATCAAGACATGATAAGAATTTGATCAATGTTAAGCTCACTTAAATAGTGAGTCCTTGGATTAAGGCAAGCGTACTTCCTAAGAAGTAAATAAATCTTGGAAGCCCCTTAATTTACTTAAAAATAGTATGGAATACTCCATGTAAATCTCTTCTAGCTTCAAGCTCAAGAGTAAATCTTATCTCTCAAGACATATATAAACCTTGGAATTTATCACCATTGAAGAAACATAATATCAAGTTAAAGCTTACAAATCAATCCATCACCATTCTACTTGAATAGGTAGAAGATGTTATGACCATTATTAGTGGGTGGTCATACCCTACAAATTTTTTGGTAATCCATGTTACACAAAATAAGGGAGAGTTTCTAATCATGATGGAAACAGATTAGCATAGTACAATCAATGCTAAGCTAGGGATAAGAGATTTGTCCTTAAAAATTACCAAGGAAGATGAGCATGGATCCATACAAATGCAAAGAATTCTATGCATTACTTATGATGATGAAGGATGTAATTATGGGCTAGAAGTTCATAACATCAACATCATCCCTATACCAACCCACAAATAACTTGAAAATAAATTATGTGTGAAGAAAAACATAATAGCCACTAAATCAAAAGACACCTAGTGGTTAAAAATGAAAGACCCAAATCATTTATCAATTCCTATTCTACAAAATCAACAAACCATATAACTTGCAAAAGAATATTTATTTCCTTAACCATACACCAAAGGAAAATAGCAAACACGAAGATTAAAAACAAAAAAGAAATCATATGTGGACCCTCTAAAATAGAAAGACCATCTAGTCCAATAAGATATGTATCTTCAAATGATCAAAACTTGATTATGATTAATGTTATATGGGATAACAAATGTAAACATAAATTACTAAAGATTATAAATAAAAAACCTATAGTTTATAAGCCTAGGAATGTGTAGTTCATTTTCTAAACACTCTCCCATGAGTTTAGTCATGGAGAATGTACCTTATCTTGAATTAGGAATTGGAAAGTGTGTTTTATCTTTTTTTTGTTTTACTAATGTGGTTTATAATTTTTGTCATTCTTTCAAATTCTTTGTCATTTTTTTAATTATTTGATATCTTTTTAGTTTTTAATGTGTTTTACTATTCTTCAACATCTTTTATTCTTTACAAAATTTTCCATTCTAAGAACATTTTAATTTGCAAATTATACATATTCATAGTTTCCTATTAATAACAACATTAATGTTCAACAAGATGTTTTGCCGCAATAATTTCATTCTATACTATCAAATTATTAAAAACCTAATTATGTATAGTGGAACCACATCATCCATTTCCCCCATTTCCAATAATAAGAAGTTCTTACCATCGGAATAATGTAATTCTCATTACTCAAACCTAAAATGAACTCATGATTTTTATGTCTTGAAGAAAAGGGGATGAACCAAGAAGAACAAGAAAAGGATGTGACATCAAGAGGATTTTTTGATTCTTTAAACTTTTCTATAAGTTTCAATCCTTCATGTGGTCATATCATTGCTAAGATCTTTAATAAAATAGAAGCATGTTCCTAAAATAATATTCGTTGCTTTATTACAACATTGGAAAGACATGTTACCCATGCCTGAAGGTATTCCTCTCATAACATTAACATAATAATTAATTTGTTTGCATAATAAACATTCTTAGGGTACCACTAGAATGATATGTTACCTGTACCTAAATGTAGGCTATTTTCAATAATCTCATAGTCTCTTAGATTAGTTTCATAATATGACTAGAAAGACACGTTACCTATGCTTGAAGGTATACTGTTAATGGAATTAACATTGGCTATGGGGCTAGATAGATACATTATCCATATCTAAAGGCATCCCTCTAACCAATGGCCTAGATGTCCAAAACTAAAAATGTTGGAATTAATTAATTGTACTTTTTGGTTCCCAAGCTTTTGATTTTAATTCATGGTATCAAGATATAATTGTGACTGGTCTTATAATCATTATTTTAAGATGATATGATCCGATGTCACTAGAAAATGACATAGACTTAGTTTGAAACCTAGACAAAAAGGTATAATGATCCATTTAACTATGCTTGAAAAATCGGATTCATTATGACTATGGTAAGATATCTCATGTCCTATTTCTCTCATTCTTTCTTCTACCATTCCATATCATTGGTACATATAGCTATGAATTTAATAATTATTGTGTGGTGTAATGCTAACCTCTTATTGAGGTAGAGATCACATTCAATTCCTTTAGTGCCCATAAACACTTATAGCAGTGATTATACACGAGTATGAAGGGTAGAAGCCTACTCTGGGGAGGATCCACTTATATAGCTCTTATGTCTCATGTTTAATAACCAACTCCACATCATCTTACTCAACCTAAATCATCCAAGAAGTTTCCATGGAATTTTCCACACCTCTCAATTACTGATATGTTCATAATTTTCATTTCATACACTCATTTTCCATATCTCCTCACTTGAAAACCTTGTTTTTCATCATTCTTTGGCTAGACACTCTCTAGATATCATTAGAATCCTCATAACATCAAAATTTGTTCTAATTTTTCACCAAACAAGCAAAAAATTTGAATTTTTTCAAGGAGATATCATAGCTATGATATTACATCAACTACAATATCATAGTTATGATACCATATATATGATGTATTTGATGTAATCCCTTATATATATGCATCACCATTAGAGTTTTCAACGCATTTCATTCTAAATGTGTAGGGAGTTCATGTCATTTTGTGCTAGAGAGACTTATAAGAAACATATCTTCCTCATCACACATTTGATCTTAGTTATTTTCAAACCCTTAAGCTCTCGCAATTGAGCTTTCTTATCATGAGGGAACACTATGTAACCTTGGAAACTTTTCAAATGCTACTTAAATTAGACAATTTTCTTGAGAAGAAGAATACTAATTCTTAACAATTTCTTAATCCATCAAATCTCATGCTAATTTTGCAAGTTAGTTTGTGTTAATTTGCATCTTCAACCTATTACATTGAGTTAATCTAGAATTTCATAATTTTAGTTGTCAATTTATTTCAATTTGTATCTCCATTGAAAATGGAAATATAAAATGGTGATGAGTGGCAAGGTACCCCTACACTCAACCATACGAATATGAGCGTTTCACACACAATCCGATCGAACTCCGTAGACAGTCGCAGTTCGTTGTCTTCCCATCTGGACTAGTGTTAACTTTGTCACGTATGATTTAGTCCAAAATGAGGTGTATGATATGTTCCTATACTAATGCTACTTCTGGGTGTAATGGAAAATGATATTAACTAAGCTAAGAGAGAGAGAGGGTGAGAGAGAATCTAAGCTAGCCTAAATGCGATGAGCATCTGTTCCTCAATCATCTGTACACATCTTGGACTTCATCCATGACTACCACTAGGATTACCAAGTGTAGATCCTAGGTACACTACTGGGTTACCAAGTAGTCATACTTAAATGCTCGTGATCAAGTTGTACTCATTCCACATTTAACAGGAGTTTAGGGTGAAGAGATATTAACTAAGAAAGCAGTAAATAACAATTAAATAAATAATTAAGCTAAGTGAATGCTACAATGATGAAGTAATCTCGATCTTTATTTCTAGTCATGTGCGTGTCCAAGTACGTCACACTCAAATAAGGATGTCATACAATTACAATCACCACACTACAGGCATACACTGGGAGAGAAGGGTTAAGAGAAGAACTACATAAAACTTAACACTTAAACTAAGAACTGAAAAATTTCCTATCAAATCTGTCTACCTCTTATTTATAAATAAGGAGACAGTTTGCGATATCGCATATGCGATATCGTGGCCAACAAAATGATAACTCATCATACCCCCACGACTGAATGAAAACTCGTCCTCGAGTTACAGTGAGAACAAGCTTCGTTGATTTCACAGTGGACAGGTATGGGATTATTAAATGGTGAGAATGGGCTCATGCTGCAGTGTGGAATCAGAACAAAATTGAGACACAACACAAATAATGCTAAAGAAAATCTTACAGCTACAAAATTGATGGAACTCATGTAGTTCCTGGTGGCGATGGCTCCTCCATGGGTGCTTTTCCCTTGTCTTGTGCTCCAAGTCTTGGGACTTGATGGCTTTGAAGTATGGCCTAGAGTTTCTCCTCTTCAGTTTGAGGGTCTTGTGTCATCCATGCTAATGTTTTGATGTTTGATGGAGTCAACACTTCCCATGGGCAAGGTAGCTGCGGAAACATTTGATTTGCCTTAACATACCAAGATGCAAACACCCGTCGTTCCTCCTCGTAGGCTTTGGCTTTGTCTCTATATTCTTGGAAATCTGCAAACCATTGAGCCAAATCTATTGCAACACCTTTTTTTCCCTACTAGCTTGCTTTAACCACCTCAAGTTCAGAATTTGCAATCTCCAATTTTTGCAATATCTTCTTGCGTTCTGCAAATTCTGTTTCATATTTGCTGTAGGTGGTGGCTACCTGTTGCTCGAGCTCTACTCTTGGGTGCCCTGCTATTAACATGGCAAGGTTGGCATACCACAGGTTTGCCAACTCCATGTATTCTGTAAGGTCTTGGATTAATAGATCCTTCTTCTTAACTTCCACCTGGTGGGCAAATGCATATGTGTCCAATAAGGCCCGCCAGTCAGTGTGTTGAGCACTGATAGCATTGATGTGGGCCTTGGCCATATGGATCTCCTTTTCAATGATCTATTTGTACATCCCCACCTAATCCCAGAAGTGCTCCTTTATCTTTTCATGTTTTTTAGCCTCATTTTGCCACATGCTTATTTCGATAGCCATCTTTTGGCAGATGGTGCATACCTCCTCCATTGAGAGGGTTCAATTCTCCCTAGCTAAATAGTTCATGTCTTGGTTGACCCGGATGAATTATTCTAGCAACCAATGGAAATGTTCTTCAAAAACATTCTTTTGCTTTTCCACAGCAGTCAACCGAAGGTTTTTTGCAAAAAGCTACTTATTTTCCTCTTGTAATGCCTTGAGTGCCTTTGTATGCACATGAGTTTGTGCTTATGCTGTAGAGGCATCCCAAATAGCCTTCTCTTTTTCCTCTACCACCTTCTTATTCTCCATTAGTAGTTTGGTCAGTTGCTCAATTTTGAAACTATCCAACTCATTTGCAGGAACAAATTGTAAAGGGCTTCGCTGTGCTGCTTGTAGGGCCATGAGCCTTTCTTGCAATTTTTGCACTTCTGCTTCCATGTGCTTGACCCTCACCTCTGTCAAGACTAACTTTCCTTTGGTGGAAATGAGGTCTAACTGAATTGCCATAACATCCTAAGGAATGTCAAATAGAGACGTCATTACTTGTCCTGTTTGTAGAAACATTGAGGTTCTGGCCAAAGTGTGAGCATCCCGTGCTCCTGTGAGATCTGCCGGTGGCACAATAGGTACATTGAATGATTCTTTAATGTGGTCTGTGACCACTTCTGTGGCTCCCGATACATCCTAGTGTTGCATGACCACCACTGTGGCCCCTTCACCAGTTTCTAATTGCACTTGGAAAGATGCAGTGTTCCTCGAGATCTATTGTGACCAAGTGCTTTCCCCTCCTCTTGTATGGATAGACACCTCACCCCTTGCACGATCCAAATAAATTGTCGGTTGTATGGCATCGTCACTGATACGAAAAATATTCGCATCATCATGACTTCCCCAATTGACCATCTCAATGATGGCCCTGAGATGGCTCATCAACAGTCTGTAATCTTACGATGGTAGTGGTTGATCTTGGCCTGTGCTGGGCCCTACTTCTTGTTGTTGGTTGGGTCCCGCACTTGGAAGTTGGCTGGGTCCTGCAAGTTGAGTTGCAGTTGGCCCTGCCGTCTGTTCTTTTTCCTGTTCTAGTTCCAACATCTCACCAATGATTTTCCTTGTGGCTGGTGGTTTTAACAATTCAACATATGAAGCATTTTGGGCTTTTTGAAGGACATCATTAGTGTATTCTCTGATACCAGCACGTTGGCACAACTTCCTGATAAGGCAAGGGAAGGGAAATGCCATCTTCCCTATCTTCCATTCTTCGAACCACCTCACGATCTCTGTAAAGTATAGATGAGGCAAGTTAACATTAACCTTTCCCATCAATACTGCACATCCCCTTGCTGCATATGTTGAAATCCTTTTTAGGCCCTTCATGGGGAAGAGGTGATACGTTCCAATTTTGAAATAGATCCTCTCTTCCATCATCAACTCTCCAAATGTCTTATCCTTGCCATATGCCCTTTCCAACCAAACTCATCGTACATCAGGGTCTAAACAGGTAGATAACTGAGCAACCTTTAGCCCTGTATTCAGAAGGTTTAATGCTTCCAAAATGGCCTGCATAGAGAAATCAACTATCACACCACAAATGTTAGCTGTGGTGCCTTGTTCTCTGTTGTGCCAAAATTGGTACGTTTTCCCTAAGTACCATGCACCGCTTTCAGAGAAGATAGGGCATAAGGGAGATCCTTTGAGGTGGTCCCTAATAGCCTCTAGAGCAAACTCTACAAATGGTTCAAAATTTAATTCCAAAATCACCACAGTGAATGTGGACCTTTCATGAATAGCCTAAACATAATCCTAGGACAATGTGAGATGTTGTTCCTATTCAGGCGCTGCATCAACTCCTCCTTCTACCTACCTTGATTATACAATAGCAAGGTCTTCTTGGTAAATGCTAAATGATTGTTCCTCTTGCTCTTCATGTTGTCCAATAGGGACTTGTCCTTCGCCTTTGCTAGGTAGATTGCTCCCACCTTGAGCAAGACCTTCCTATTGTCCACATTTCGGGACCATCTACAATCACACAGGGTCAATCGTTAGTAAGGTTATTTCCAAAGTTAGGTTATACCTTACTACTTGCCTTAATTAATTTATTTTATCTTCGTGTGATGTTTCCCGAAAGATTATAATAGTGAGTCCTTTTTACTTAGGTGGTTCCCAAATTAATTTCCTGGTATAACTAAGGGGTTGAAATTATTCTTGGCACATTTATCTTTAATGTTATAATTAATTACCCTTGATAATGTCCTTTGGACAATGATAAATTCCAAAAATGGTATGCTTTATTTGACATGTGTCCCTCCCCCATGACTAAGCTGAACACTCTGGGTTCAAGTAGGTTTAGACGCAATGAAAATCGAAGTACCAGTGAACAAGATATAGATATAAAAGCAAGGGTCTCACAATCGCAAGTCGTAGAGAAAAATTTGAAAAACTCCCCCACGTGAATAGTTGAAAATGATGGTAAGTGGTGTAGGGGGATCACGTATTTATAGGTTTATGCAATGCAATATCACAACCTATCGATGTTTAGGCCTGAGGGAAAATACCAAATTTTAAAGGTTTTTCTGAAATTAACAATGTGTATTAAGGACATGTAGGCAAGTGTTAAAGGGTTCTAGGGTAATTTAACTAGTTTTGAAGGCATGAATAATTATGTGTGGGTGAAATTGATCAATAAAGCCTCGGGTGGTAAGTGAGAGAAAAAGGCCATGTGATGGTTCATAGAAATGTGTGAATCAAAGGGATAGTAATAAGGGAAAGAATATTGTTGACAATATGTGGAGGGTAGTAGATGATGTGCAAAAGATGTGTTATAAGTGCAAATTACAAAAATTACCCAAGTGGATCCTCCCTAAAGTAGGTTCCAACCTATAATGCCCTTGCATAACCACACCTTAAAATGTCCGTAGGCACTAGAAGGGTTAAATGTAATTCACACTGGTTCCACAAAACACATGCATATAAGTATCATCGGAGTGAGGTAAGAATTCTACGCTATATGAGACACGAGCAACAATTACATGAACAGCGAGATGAGACAAACGATCGAAGGGATTGTAGAGATTGGGGCATGAGGTAACTGACCCAAGGCATAGTGAATCCTAGATGTAAAGCATGATTAATGTGTCATTAACCCTTCGTTCCAAGATCAGGCCAAAGTTCATTCCTTTGATCAGTGACACCACATTGTTTCATCCCATGTTGAGCGACTATGAGAGTACCATAACAACAAGGTGTACGATCACTTGGCATGTGATTCAAGGGAGAAGTGATTTTTGCTTTGTGGCACTTTTCTTTGTTTTTTCTTTTTTCTTTGTTTTTTTCTTTTTTTTTTCAATTGTTGTATCTAGAGAAGCCACCAACCTTTGGGCATGGGTGCATGTCTTTCCAGTGGAACCCCCTAGAACAGCATTGGATTTTTGAGTGCCCTTTTGATTACTCTTACTCCCATTTTGCGTTAGATCTACAAGGATCTTAGTATAAGCATGTTGCCTGATAACTCTCACAGATGTCACCAAAGAGAATCCACAAGTTCCCTTGATGTCACATCCTAATCATTCCCTCTTGGTCCATCCTTTTTCATTCTGGGTACAATGAGCATAAAATTAATTTTAAGTTTTAAGAATGTCAAGAATATCATTGTACCCTTGAATAGAACCTCCTATTTGTAGAATGGATGAGTGGGTGTAATGGGCTCACTATCCAAATAATTGATCGCTCGAGACTTGATAACATAGAACACACCTCAACCAACGAGCCACATGAGTGTTTTATTCATAGATGAGATTACTTATGAAAAGCTAAAAAGATAAAACAAGAAATTAAAAAATGCAAAAATGGAAAACAAAAAGTTGTAAAATTAAAGAAAATGAAAAATAGTTATTAATCCTGCTTGTTATTAGAATGGGGGATATCCCACATAACTAAATTTTTGAGCATGGTGAGGATTAATAGTTGAAAGATGAGGATCCTTGCATGTTGGAAATATCAGAACGTGGTCATACTTGCCTCGTTGAGGTTCACACACTTGATTGTAGTAAGTGTAGTAGGGCAATTTATAAGATGTGGTTCTTGGGTAAAGAGTTGACCCACTATGATATTTGTGACCATATGATGGTATGCAGGGATCGGGAAGTCACTCTCCATGCTTGTGTTCATTGGGCCATATAGTTGTTGGAGTGTTAATTCATGGCCATGATGAAGTAACATGAGGTGTTGGGTTCGAAGAGAAGGGTGCACCACAGTATTGGACTTATGCTAAGTTGGAAAATGTAGTGGCTTTGAAATTGTGTTTTCCCTTCCTATGGTCATTTCTAAAGAAGGAACACCTTCAACATTGCTGAGGTCTCTCACTGCTATTGGCAATAGTAGTACAAGTAACATTTTTGGGTTGTTGTTGTGGTGCAAACACTTCAGGAATAGTTGGTGGTGACGTAGAAGGAGGAAAAGCATGAGAATGTTGAAATTTTGGAGAAATGTAAGGTACACAAGGCGGTGGTTGTGCTGAGGCCATAGGCTGGTAGTATTGAGAAGAATGGTAATGCGGCGAGATAGAGTATGTTGGCCCAGTTGGAGAAATAGGGTATTGGACTAGATAAGCATTCAGGTTCAGATGATATGAAGGGTGTCTTCAGTTTAGGGGTGACTTCCTCCATGATTGGGATTTTTGCCACTGTGATAGAACACGGTACCTCTATACGAACTCTAGATGTAATGTGCTTCCCCAATGCTCATATAAATGTAACAAGATTGTGCATTGGCCGTTTGGATGATCGTACAGGCAAATATTGTATTCATACATATGATTGGCAGTTGAGCTCTTTTCTTCCTCATCCCTTCTTTCTGATTGTATAATGATACTTTGTCCTACTTCTCAGGTTGTCAAAACTCTATCTCCAATAACATTGATATATTCTCCACACTTTTTATGTGTCCATTCCAACATCTTATTAATCTTTGCCTCGACTTCCTCTAATGATTATTGTACTGGCAAAGATGGTTCTTCCTCCTTGAGATTGGTTGATTTCTCCTTTTTGTGATTATGGACCTTTGTTAAGTTGAGATTTTGGTCCCGTTGATGTTTTTTAACACTCTCCCATCTTGCCATTTCTCCTTCCTCTTTTGTTACCTACTTAATAAGCTCTTGTAATTGATGGGTTCATAGTTTGTATAGTTGTCCTTGGGCATACATCCCTAGGGTCTCTCTTGTTTCATCATGAAGTCCATCAATGATATGATAAATTAGCCTTTCTTTGGAAAAATCATGGCCTGGACAGTTGTTTAATAGTGCATAATATCTTTCTAAGGCCATGTCCAAGGGTTCATGTTGTGCTTGTTTCCACTCTTGGATCTGTTTCCTCAAGGCTGACACTCTTGTGTAGGTTTGATATCTTTCATGAAAGACTTCTACCATTGTTGGCCAACGTCGTATTGAATTTGGTTTTAATGATATATACCATACTTTTGCTTGGCCAACGAGTGTCATAGGAAAGAGCTTGAGTTTTTGCCAAC
>MNCI01017705.1:406436-419326 GCA_015680685.1 Gnetum montanum | reverse complement strand
CTTTTGCTACTTGCTTAATAAGCTCTTGGACTTGATGGGTTCATAGTTCATATAGTTGACCTTGGGCATACATTCCTAAGGTCTTTCTTGTTTCATCACAAAGCCCATCAATGATATGATACATTAGCCTTTCTTTGGAGAACTCATGGCCTAGACAATTGTTTAACAGTGCATAATATCTTTCTAAGGCCATGTCCAAGGGTTCATGTTGTCCTTGTTTCCACTCTTGGATTTGTTTCCTCAAGGTCGACACTCTTGCATAGGTTTGATATTTTCATTAAAGAGTTCTACCATTGTTGGCCAACGT
The DNA here is from genome assembly GCA_015680685.1 of Gnetum montanum. Classification (NCBI taxonomy): domain Eukaryota; kingdom Viridiplantae; phylum Streptophyta; class Gnetopsida; order Gnetales; family Gnetaceae; genus Gnetum; species Gnetum montanum. The sequence continues at coordinate 419,019 of MNCI01017705.1, read as the reverse complement.
CGTATTGAATTTGGTTTTAATGATCTATACCATACTTTTGCTTGGCCAACAAGTGTCATAGGAAAGAGCTTAAGTTCTTGCCAATCGTTATCAATGTTGTTCCATGCACAGGCACCGTAGAAGGCTTGTAAATGTTGTTGTGGATCTAAGTCATAGCCTCCTAAGAAATTGGGGAAGTTTTTTAAATCAAGCCTGGGTAGGCAGCTCTCTTTACAATGCCTATGGGAGATTCGAACAGCCTCTTGTATTTGTGTTAGGCTTGTAGTGGCTAGTGGGGGTCCATCGTCATCGGTTAAGTTATGCTTTAGTGTGCTGGGACTATGTTGCCTTCATTTATGTTTATAAGAAATTCCCACCTCAGGTTGCGTACTCCAATCTTCATTGTCATATAGTTTGTTGGTTCTCCAATGAACTTCCTCACTAAGTGTGGCATTATTGTAGTCTTGTAGGAGAGGCATGGTTGTGCAATTGTGTGTGAATTTCTATGTGACTTTTTTTATAATTATTTCTTCTAAAAGATATCTCATTAAGTCCTATATAGCGACCTTGTATGATATAACTAATCTAGATAACTAGCACCATCCCCGACAACAGCGCCAATGATGAGTGGCGAGGTACCCCTACACTCAACCATACAAATACGAGCGTTTCATGCATGATCCGGTCGAACTTCATAGACGAACTAGTTGTGGTATCTAGATAGTTATCTTTAGGTCGCAGTTCGTTGTCTTCCCATATGGACTAATGTTAACACCGTCACGTATGGTTTAGTCCAGAGTGAGGTGTATGATGTGTTCCTATGCTAACGCTACTCCTAGGTATGATGGTAAATAAGATTAACTAAGCTAAGAGAGGAAGGGTGAGAGAGAATCTAAACTAGCCTAAGTGTGATGAGCAGTCGTTTCTTGATCATCCGTACACATCTTGGACTTCGTGCATGACTACCACTGGGATTACCAAGCGCAGATCCTAGGTATGCTACTGGGTTACCAAGTAGTCACACTTAAATGCTCGTAATCAAGTTGTACTCATTCCGCGTTTAATAGGAGTTTAGGGTAAGAAGGTATTAACTAAGAAAGCAGTAAATAACAATTAAATAAATAATTAAGCTAAGTGAATGTTGCAATGATGAAGTAATCTTGATCTTTATTTCTAATCATGTGCGTGTCCAAGTACGTCACACTTGAATAAAGGTTCCATACAATTATAATCACCACACTGTGGGCATGCACTGGGAGGAAAGGGTTGAGAGGAAAAATGAAAACTAAAATCAAAACTAACTAAAAACTAAAGAACTAATGCCTAGAACAAGGAAAGCTGCCTCTTATTTATAGAAATTGAGGTAGGCCATGATATCACGTACACAATATCGCGAGGGCAGACGTGATATCATGGCTGATGCAATATTTCGACTCCGATAACTGGGCCTGACAAACCATGACTCATCAAATTGTAAGTGCAGCAATGTGGTGATTAACGGATGAATGACATCTTTATTCAAGTGGAGTATATCTAGATGCATTCCATGCTTGGCAATAAAGATTAAGATTTTTCTTCATCATTCTAGCATTTCACTTAGTCTAGATTTACTTTTCACTTGCATTTTATATTTCTAATGTCATTTATATTTACAATGTCATTTACTTTTCTCATGTTTATTGGTAACTTGACAAAATAAGTACAATTGATTCCAAGTACATAAATATAATTGTTTGGTAACCCAATAGTGACTTAGCTTGATTCACTGAGTTACAGGTCACTTGGTAATTCCAACAACAATTATATTAACCCAAGGTGTGAACGACAAGTCAGGAATATATACTTATTACAGTTAAGCTAATTAGTAATTTATTTCTACTATTTCTTAGTTAATATACATTAAATTCATTCTACGATGTTTTGCCTTAGCATTTTAATAGCCAATCAACATCATTCGACTATATACCTTACCAAGAGTTAAACCATACATCATGATTTTCACTAACTTTGGTAAGAAGACAATGATCGTAGACTCATTATCAACATGCTAGTATATGATATTTCCCATCCACATATTACTATCTAATTGCTTGTGTACGCTTGTAAATTATATTATTGGGCATTGGAAACTCTTACAATTATCATGGAAAGCTTGAAGGTGGTGTTGCAAATCAACGTTATATCCTTTTTTGAATTTGGGAATTTTCTTCATGTCTAGCTGCTTAATGAGCAACAAGTAGACCCTGTGCTGAACTATATGAATCACTAAGCATTCACGCATGATCTGGTTGAATTTCGTGGACTTATAGCCTTCTAAGCACACTGGTCTCTAAGAAGTGAAACTAACCATTGCAATCACTATCTTCCCAATTACACTTATGAAATGCAAGGGTATGGTTAAGTGCAACTGAGGAATATGATTTTTATCATTTTTATGTTTTGTGATGTAGGTCGCCTAAGGATAAAGAAATAATAAATAAGATAAAATAATTAAATTGCTAATTTAATCTAACTAGCTACACCTAACTAATCCTAACATAAGCATCTATTCCCACTTGCCATACACATCTTCAACACATTTAATGCTACTGGGTTACCAAACGTTAAGTGTTACTAAGATTACCAAGTGCCAAGCATATGCTCGAAGTGGTCATACTTATGTGCTTAATTGATCACTATTTAATCTAGCTTAATATAGCTTAAATTAGCCTAATTAATTATTTGATTACTTAAAGTATTAAAAGAATTTGCATAAAACATTTAATGCATAAATAAATATTTAATGTATTTCAAAATGCTGCAAGGTTTATCAAAAAGCTTGTCTTTATGACTACACACATTGTTGTGCTTAGGTACAACAATGCTCAAATAAAAATCCGTACACTCTTGCCTCCTACTATGGGCACTTAGAAAAATATTATAACTTTCAAATGATAAAACTGCAACAACTCTACTACAACTATGACAAGATATGCCATAAACACGGCAGGTGAGCACATATTTATAGGCAAAAACATACACTACATCGACAAGGCCACATCAACGCATCAAATCATGCATTGATAGGGCCTAGTTAACAGGGCCCAGTTGATGCAGCTAGTTTATGATTCATCACTGCTTAATGCAACTATTCCTTTGATGGCTTGTTTGAATATGCACTGGCACAACCTAGAAATTTCCAAAAATTTAACTATTTAATTTAATGCTATCATATGCATTTTAATACGTTAACTTATTGTGATTACTGTTATTACTATTGTTGTTGCTATTAATGTCTTACATGCAATTTGCTTACTAGAATAAATTGTTTAAATTGTGTATCCTTTGTTTTGCTCTTATTTAAGCCTAGTCATAGATCTTTTGAATATTTTATGATTAAATGTTGAAATCCAATTACCCCATAAGGTTTTTCTTTATGTCAATTATTATGCCTTTGCAAGTATTTGATTATCATATTTTATTCTTTATGCACATTCAATTATTTATATTCCATCTTTATTATGCACATTCAATTATGCATTTTTATATTTTATGATACATATGTGATTATATAATACTTTGTTCATAGAGCAATTCTGAACCCTCACCCAACCCAAATCATGTTCCTTGTTACTTTTTATCATTAAACTAGGATTTGAAGTTCATTTTTAATTATAATTAAATATTGCATAAATTGGCTTTGTTAAGAAAGTACCTTAGGATGATATCCTATCCAAAATCTAACCCTATCAATGTGTCTAGGATGTTTGAAAATATAGATTTCTGATCCTTGGTTCACTAGAATTGGAGTTACAATTCTCGAGATAATACACTTTCTAATTTGCTAAAATACCGTAAAAGCTTTGACATTGAAACTAGGCGACCATGAAAAGTTATGCTTAGATGAGATTTCAATGTGCATGTTATGAGCGTTGGTGTGTAAAGGGTATTAAGAAAAAGAGAAATTAATAAAAAAGGTTTATAAAAGTTATTTATGTTTTAAAAAGAATAATAATTAAAATTAAGATTAAAATCAAAGTTAAAAACTCAACCCCACCTTTCATAAAGCACATTAGGTGCCTAATGTGCATAATGCATATGCATATATTATGCATTTTGCTTTTTCATTATTTTTCACCACCTCGGGTATCTACACTTCCTCATTTGTTGTTGGTTTTTTGTCCCTTCTTTTTTGTTGTTTGGTTTGCAACCACCGTTTTAGTAAAACATAATCCGTTACGTTCTTCCACAAAGACGTTTTTTTGACCTTTCTCCTTTATTTTGAATCCAATTTGAGCCCGATTTCTTTCTTTTTTTCTCCCCATAAATAGTCAATAGCCTTAGATACCTCTTATCAGAGTTTGTAGAAGGGTTTTGGGTACGATAAATCAAGCATAGCTAAGACAATTTGAGAGCTAGGAAAATTCTAGAAGCTAGGAAAATTCTAGAAGCTTTGCTAAGGAAGTTTACTTTCTTTTCTTTTCACATGTCTACCCCATATTGTTATGAATTTTCTATCTCTCCTCTCTGCTTTCTTCTTCTCTATGATTTTTTTGCAATTTTAATTATTATGCCGAGATGTTGCTAAATTTTTATAATTTTTTGTCATTTTTTGAAAAATAATATTTTAATGTTGTTTGTATTTTTGGATTTTTAGTGAGTTTTGGAGATTGCAGAAAATATGTCCAACTTGTCCTTGGATATTTTATGAATATTTGGGACCTAAACATGATTTTGTAAGAATTTGTGAAATTTGAGCTTTTGTGGATTCTTGGTGATTTTGGACACCTTTTGGACTTTTAGAATAAAATAATAATATTTGCATGATCAATTTTGCTCAATTAATAGTGGGAACCATGACTCTTTTTGATGCCCCCGTCTACACTAGTGGTGTGTTCTTTAGTGGGACCCATCCCACAAGAATAAAGATTGTTGGATGGATTTCCTACCCTAGATTGTGATTCGTAAGTTCATGTGATGCTATGGATTTAGCCAAGACCATAGCACTAAGCAATTGAGTCTAGTGGAGTTGCGATGAGGCATAGTCAAGACCTATCGTTCCAATTATACGTGTGCCTCGACCATTGAGGATGTTAGTAGTAAAGTTATTGCCAAAACATGCCCATGAGTAACTTGTTTGGGGTCATGAGGCGAATCCAATAATAGTAATGGGGTTATTCCAAGAGTTGTCAATGAGTCCCTTTGGCAGTGAGGGTAACCAAGACCTAGCCTTCAAAGATGTTTGGTTAAAATATATATTCTTTGGATATTTGCTAGAAAAATTCATGATATCTATGGACATTTAAATAATTTAAAGAATAATCTGATGATAGTAGTGAGGTTATTGTAAGACTTGATGGTTCTTGTTGGCAATGAGTATGACCAAGACCTAGCCTTTGGAGATGCCTAGATAAAATATACATTCTTTTGGAATTTTTGGATTTCTTTGGATTTTTGGATTTCCTTTGGATTTTAAAGATATTTTTTGGCCCTTTTGAATTTTGAAACAAGTTTTGGAAAAATTGTGACATTTCTAAACTTGAAAACATTTTTGGAAATCTTTATAGTACAGAACCTAAGACTTTTAGCCTTGAACCTTTAGGCTCCATGAAAAGAGAAATATAATAACCTTTCTTATTTGGGAAGTTCTTACTCCTCCTGCATTTCAATGGAGAGACCCTAAAGTAGGTAGGAAAACTCTTGAAGAGAGATACAAGATGAAGGGTGAATCAATTATATACAACATGGACCTTTTGAACTTGAAAAATAGTTTGTGTATTTTATATTATTATAAAATAGAAACCTTGTACACTTTTGGGCTACTTGGACTATGTACCTATTTTGTGAATAAATAAAAAAATATGATAGATATGAATTTGCCATTTGTGCCATTAGAACCGTAAGATTGCCATTTTGGCACATGTAGTATGTTCATGAAAATTTAATATTGTTTATTTTACATTAATATTTTATTATTTAATTTAATAAATTTCAAACATTAATAACTTTATTTCTAGATGTCCAATTGAGGCAAAACAAGTGTCATTAGGATTGTTATTTTACACACTATTTTATGATGCAAATAGTAGAATTTTTAGACAACTACCTTTTCATGGCTATGCAAAATTCAAATTTTCATTCAATAAATATTATTTAATTATGTATGCAAGGTTCATAAAATTTTGCTACACTGTATTGCTTTACTATATTTATGCTCCTAGTTAATAAATTTTATATATTTTACTGCTACTTTTTGAATTACTAAATCAAGATTTAATCCAAATCCTTAGGGTTTCATAGCATCTTTATTAGTTATTTATAGGATATTTTATAGATGATTAATGGGGGTGTTACATGCATAGTCTTATTAATATTAAACATTCTTCTTACAACCAATAGGGATTCATCATAATCATTGGGTGCATTATATCAATAGTAGTAATGATGGCCCCTTCAATGCTCTACATCATCTCTTCTTTCATGCCTTTGCTCCCTTTCTCTTTCTTCTTTCCTTGCACTTTCATTTGCATCATGATGTCTTTTCTTTTTGGACGTCTCTTATGATCCCTTCTTCTCTTCCTATCAAGTGCTCACTCTTGATCCTTTTTTCTTCATAGAGGTTGATGAGACGAGACCTGCATGTGCCGCGATATCGCGTACGCGATATCGCGACCGCAGCGATATCGCGTCTTTCCCTGCGATATCGCGTACACGATATCGCGGTCCGCCGCCATATCTATAAATAAGAGGTGGCACTCCCTTCATTTCCCAATCCTGGCTAGAAGTAGCGAAGCTCTGGCAGATTGATCACTCCAGAGTTAGAATTTTTCCCATGTGCCCGCAGTAGGAGTCCTAGAGTGAACGGCTCTTTATTCGAGCAGCTTGTAACCTGAACCCAAGTTGTGTACGGCAATAAAGACGAACTTGATTGGATAAACCTTGCAGCACGTGGTTTCATTTATTGCTTTCATTTACTGCTTTCCTAGTGCGTTCAAGTACGACTTGATTACGAGCGTCTACGGACGTGTACGGCTAGTCAAGGAATCGGCTGCTTGACGCAATGCATGAGTACGACTCAATTACGAGCATTGGCTGCTTGGTAACCCAGTAGCGTATTCCAGGATTCTGCGCTTGGTAATCCCAGTGGTAGTCCGATGTGTACGGCTAGTTGAGGAATCGGCTGCTCATTGCTAGGCTAGAACGTGTGATAAGTACGACTTAGTTACGAGCACCCACGGGTGTGTACGGCTAGCTAAGGAATCGGCTGCTTATCACACTTAAGCTAAATAGGTGCCTCAGTACGACCACTTCGAGCACTTGCGTTACGTGTGGTGATCCCAGTAACGATTAGCGTTTGGTAAGCCACAGTTGCATAGTTCAGGGTGTGTCCGGTAAGTGGGAACGGATGCTGACGCTAGTTAATTTAGACTTAGGACATTAGTTAGAGTTAGCTTAGTTTCTCAACCCTTTCCTCTGATAGCATAGAAGATAAACCGAAAAATACCAAAAAAATCACATACCTCAGACTTGCTTTACCATACACCGTGACACTTACAAGCAAGCCTGGGAAGACAACAAACGATTAACCCCAAGTGTTTCTTGTGGTGTTAAGGCATTTAGTCTGCGGAGTTTGACCGGATCGCGCGTGCACATTCGTATTTGTATGGTTGAGTGTAGGGGTACCTCGCCACTCATCAGAGGTATATCTTCATGCCTACATTCTCCCTTGTTAAAATCCATTAATGAGTATGATAAAGAGGGTGGAGGACTTGAAGAATGATGTCAAGTGGTTCTCCTTTTATGGCCCCTTAGTTCTTCTCTTTTAGATCTATTGGAGGCCCTTGGCCTTAGGACCATCATTACTTTGGGGTTTGCCTCATCTCTTCCAAGAGTTTCTACTAAGACGGAGTATAGTTTTTATTGCATAGAATCTTCAACATATAGAATAGGTGAATAAGAATGAGATCAGTGATAGTCAGACTTTATAGCTTGATACTCAATGTCTTTCTTTTTAGAGATTATGATTGCTTGAGATGACCATTTGCCTTTTTCCTATTTGTATCTAGCTTTCATGATATCATCTCTTATAATTTAGGCTTCTGTTGGCTAGTAAGGTCTAATCATGTTCTTTGTGATCAACACTTGATCTAAGAAGTGTTGCTTGAAGCATGGTTGGAGCTAAATGCTCTGGTGGCAATATTATGTTACCTTATATGTGTCTCCATCTAAATTTTTTATCCTAATAAAAGATGAAAGTGAATCTAGGATAATATGAATTTTCATGAGCATGAGAAATCCTTACTTGCATAGGTCCATTCTAGTTTTCTTTAGTATAAATCTTGTTATTTCTTTCATTAATATCATTAAGAGGTGGGGAATTCACATTTGTGTGTTGAGCCATGTTGATCAATTATTGCTTGAGTTTATGTTTAGAAATATTTTTATGTTTGAAAGATAAGTCTTTTAAAGTGTTAACATAACAAACTCTTAATAAAATCAACTAACTAGTATAGATTGACACCATCCCTAACAATAGTGCTAATGATGAGCAATGAGAGTTCTCAACACTCAATCATACAAGTTACAAGTGTACACATGTGACTAGATCATAATCCATGGATGGGACAATATTGTATACTAGTGTGTTAATAATGGGTCTAAGATCACTGTCCTTTTACTAGAGTTAGTAGAAATCACAACATATGATTTAACTCTTAGTATGGTATACAATCGAATGATGTTGATTGGCTCCTAAGATACTAAAGAAAAATATAGTAGAAAGAGTATAAGATGTATTAACTAAGAAACAATAAAAATAAATCACAAAGTAGCCTAATGATGATAAATATGTGCTCCCAACTTCTCATTCACATCCTAGGCTAATATAACTACCACTTCAATTACCAAGTAACTTATTACTGAGTGAACCAAGCTAAGTCACTACTAGATTACCAAATAATTTTATTTGTGCACATGAAATCAATCATACTTATTCCACTAATTTACTAATGAGCATGGGAAAAGTAAATCAATAATAAGTGAAATGCTAGAGTGATGAAGAACAATCTTGATCTTTATTACCAGAAATGAAATGCATCTGGGCATGTGCCACTTGAATAAAGATGTTCAATTGTTAATTACCACATTGGTGTTATTACAACTATTGCTAAGTTAAAGAAAATAAACTAATAGAGTTTGGCTACTACTTAATCAAAATTTTTCATAAACATGATAGGTGACTTATATTTATAAGCATTTATTATAATTGTGAGATAGCATCCCAATTGATGAATCATTTTTTGGGTGCATCAACAAGGTCACATCAATGCATCCCCATTGACGGATATCCATCAATGCATGGGGAGATGCATCAATGCATATGCATTGATGGAGTGTCTATGTTTACCTATATATATGCGTGCACCCACCACATTTATGGCATTGTTCATTTAGTAGCTTAATGAAGTTATTGCAATTTGCTTTTCCAATAGTTAGAATATCTTCTAAGTGCCCATAGTAAAAGTCAATAAGTGTACAGATTCTTATTTGAACACTAATGTACCTAGACACTTCAGTGCAACAACAATAAAGACAAGCTTCTTAATAAACCTTGCAGCATTTGGAATTAGCTTAATGTTTACTTTAATGCATTTTACTATTAATGCAATTTACTTTAATGTCTTTAGTTAGTTAAATAAGATTAATTAATACACATAAGTATGACCGCCTTGAACATAACGTTAACGCTTGGTAATCCTAGTAGTGTTAACACTTGGTAACCCAGCAATGTTATAACACGTTCAAGATGTGTATGGCAAGTGAGACCAGATGCTTATGTTAGGAAATAGTATAAGGGACTAGATAGTTATTAGATTAATTAGCATTTAATTACTTTATTTTACCCTTAGGATAAAATAAATAAAAAATATAAAAGTATACAAATCATGTGCCTTGGTCACACTTAACCATACACTTGTACTTATACAAGTGGAACCAAGAAGATAACAATTGTGTCCCTAGATTCACTATCCCAGTTAATGTGCACTTAGAGAGAAAAAATCTATAGAATTTAACCAGATTGCATGTAAACACTCGTAATTCGTATAGTTGGATGTAGGGTATACTCACTGCTCATCATTGGTGCCATTGCCAAGGACTTTAGTTAGCTATGTGTGCTACTTAGGAACTTAGTAAAATCATTCAATGACATTGTAACAAACCCTAAGGTTACATCATTAAAATAAATAATAACATAAGCACATTATTTTTCTTAAGCACTAACATGGCTTCTTCTTGTAGGAAAAACTCCCCGCCATTCGTAAGCGGACCCAATCAACAACAACAAGAAGGCCACAAGACACCAGTGCCCCAATAGTTTAAGGTGGTCTATACTCATCCAGATGAGTATACTCTAGACTTCACCTTCATCCTACATCAGGATGAGCAACTACAGTTGAGAGACATGGAAGGCAACATCATGTTGCCTCCCGACCGGTCTATTCCTACAATGCTCTTGAACAATCTTATTAGGTCGAACATTGCTAGACTATGAATATGAAGTGCAAGATCATGTCTATCGAGATCATCATCCCACAAAGGCACAAAAAAAAAAGAAAGATTAGTAGATGGAGGCCCAATATGAGGCCAAAAAAGGTAAAAAGAGGCCTATCCACTTATTCCTATAGACACACAAAGAAGGAGAGGACTTCTTTTTGGGAAGCTCTCAATACATTAATTCTTCTCCTCTATTTGATAAGGAGATCCTTAATGAGTGGATACAGCTAATTGTAACCAATCTTGGTTTTGGAAAGAATGGATCCCATGATCAGAGAGCCTCAAAAGGGGGTAGTCAAGCCAAGAATGAGGACAAGAACCATGACAAGGATAAACATGGTGACTGTGAGAGGGACTAAAGAAGAGGAAGTAGTAGACATTGCACTAGTGATGGCTTCCCTTCCTCTTTGCCTTCCTCATCCTCATCGTCTTTCTCATCCAATTTTGATTGAAGTTATAGGGGTAACAAAGATCATGATGGAGATGATCAACAGGACAAAGATGATCATAGATTCCATTGAAAGAGTAGGGGCTACAAGTGCAAGTAATCAAGGAAAGCCCACCAGTAAGAGAGAAGGAATAGTAAAACTCATCATAGGCATCATGGCCATGAAATGGGCCATAGAGAATGCTATGACTATGATAAGCCTATGCTTGCTACAAGGAACATGCTAAACATTGCAGAGGTGGTTAGAATATCGACAAGGCACATGAAAGATAGCTACATCAAATGGTTAAACATGAATAATATCCCTAAATTCGAAGGAGGATATAATTCTAATCCATAAAATCATCTCCAAGCCTTTCAAAATGTTTGTGTCTTACAAAATGTAGAAAATGAGTGGCAAAAGTTATAGCTATTTTCTAGGACACTCATCAAAGAAGCTAAAAGTTGGTATTGGTCCTTAGAACTAAAATTTATTCAAAGGTGGAGCATGATGCTTGAATTGTTCAATGATAAGTATCAAACATACTCTTGAATGTCCAACTTAAGAAGGTAGATCCAAGGATGGAAACAAGAAACTTGTGAATCCTTGTGATGAGTGGCGAGGTACCCCTACACTCAACCATACGAATATGAGCATAGCACATGCGATCCGATCAAACTCCATAGACTAAGTACCTACACACCTTATGGAATACTTAAGGTTAATCATTCATTGTCTTCCCAGACTTACTTGTAGTTGTCATGGTGTATGGTTAAGTAAGTCTGAGGTGTATGATTTTTATGTCTTTTTTGTGTTTGATCTCCTATGCTATTGAGTTGAAGGGTGAAGAGACTAATTAGCTAACTCTAACTAAATAACTAAGCCTTAATTAACCTGGCATCAGCATCCGTTCCCACTTATCATTCACACCCTGAACCGATGCAACCTTGGTTACCAAACGTTAATTGTTGCTAGGATCACCAAGCATAACGCACGTGCTCAAAGTGGTCGTACTGAGGCACTTAACTAGGAGAGAAGGGTTGAGAGATATTTAATAACTAATAAAGCATTTAAATGATGAGTAATAAATAACAGTAAATAAAGTCTTAATCAACCTATTCCATGCACTGCAAGGTTTATCTAAGAAGTTTGTCTTTATTGCCGTACACAAACTTGTGTTCAGGTACAATATTTGCTCGAATAAAGATCCGTTCACTTTGGAGTTCCTAGTGTGGGCACATGGAAATTAATCTATCTCTAGAGAGGGAAAACTGCCAGAGTTTTGCTATGGTCTAGGCCTAGATGAGAAACAAGGGAGAGCTACCTCTTATTTATAGACTTGGCGGTGCACTGCGATATTGCGTACGTGATATCACGGGGGACGATGTGATATCGCGTCCCATCATACCCCCATGACTAAATAAAAACTTGTCCTCGAGTTCCTTACAACAATATCGAGAAGGTATGGGATTATTGACTCAAATGGACCTAATGGGATGACATGTGAATGGATCATCATTACAAGACATGACAAAACTGGTGTTCATGACAACAAGAGTGAACACCTTATTACATTGACATCAGGCCTCATTTGGTAGTTGAGAAAGAGAAAGAGAGATAGAAAGAAGTTTTGCTGCAACCAA